>CATIWQ010769546.1:0-31153 GCA_949673415.1 Euphorbia schlechtendalii | reverse complement strand
ACCGAGTCTTTTAGATTAGTTTAGTAAATCGTAACATCTTTGTTGAACTTGCATGTTTTCTCTGCTATCCTTATTTCGTAGGAAAAATCTATATATTTAGATTCTCTAATCTTTCATATCTATATTTACTCATTCTTCATTTTAACCATCCTATCCAAAATATCAAATCTATTTTTATTTTCTTTATTTTGTCTTCCTTATTGATTTTTAGACTTGGTTCCTTCCCTGTGGGTTCGATATCTTTTAAAACTACATCGCAACTGTATATTTGCGGTTATCATCATTTTTCTATTTGATAAGAGGTACTGACAACACCTATACTTTATGTGAACAAGTTTTTGGCACCATTAATATATAGCCAAATCTTGCGAACAAATTATTAAACTTATCAGTAGAAAAGTGGCGAACAATTCAATCCAAGGAGTAAGCCTACACATGCTAGTTTATCCGCTTCATTAATATCCAACTATGACTAGGGATATTTAGACTTTTCATAGTTACACGTGTGTGCAGTTCTCACTCCACATAGCTCCACATAGTTACACGTGTGTGCAGTTCTCACTACACATAGCTCCACATAGTTATGGGCTTTGCTTAGGCTAACTGGGCAAATATGAGGTTGGACTATAATATGCATGCCTTGTTATCAAGTCCGAATATTTTAATATTCTATAACAAATCTATTCAGTTTAGTCCATTTCAACTTTATTCATTTCAGTTCAATTATGTGTAATAATAAATCTATTTTGAAATAAGTTTAGTTCAACTTTCAACTCAGTTCAAACTTTTAGAAGTTAAAAACAACCGAACCTTATTATCATTTGTATTATTTTGCCTAAATCAATATTTTTAAAATTTTGATTAAGAACATTATTTAAAAAAAAATTTAAAACTATGAAGTAAAAAGTTATTAAGTAATAACTAAAAAAATCATACTAACAGTAATAATTAGACCAAAACTGGTCTTAGAATCATTTATTATATAAAAATCTGACTAGATAATTTTTTATTATAGTAAAAATGCAATGTTAAACAGTTCTTAATTCACTCTAAAATTAAATAACCTAACTCGTTATTTGGAGCTGGTATTATATAGATTAGGGACCAATTCACACAAAAAAAACATCAAAAGGGAGAGAATTATTTTGCATTTACAAAGAACTATAAAGCTTAAGCATAATGCAATGTAACATTCATTCAACTTGTTTTGAAACTTGGATTTAATTGATCAAAGTGCAAAGCACATTACAATTTAAATTCTAATTCTTTATATATGTTCTTATTTTCTTCATTTAAAAATTATTTATGTATAATGTAGTTTTTTTTCTTTTTTTAAAAAAAATTGCCTCATTTGGGCTTACATTAAATGGAAAGGAAAATCCCCAACCCACCCCAGATATGACTCGAACTTAGGAACTCCATTTACTGATTTACCCTCTAATTAATTCATTTGCATTTCATAACCATTTAAATTTTATTTTTTTTGCATTATACATCCCTTATGTTTAATCAAATGATAATGTCACATATGATGTCTTGCTTCTTTTTTTAATTTCCTCATCTTATTTTACAATTATCTCTAGAACCGTTTATTTTTTTTAACATGCCTCTTTAGAGTTTTTTGTTTATCTCATTTTTATCTTCGAAAAGCCATTCATTGTAATATCCTTTTTTCGAAATTTTTTTCCAAGTGTTCGAATTTGGTATGAAACTCGTAGCTACCACATAGCTACAACGTTCCTACCATATACTTACCAGATTTCCTTATATTTAATTCTAAGACTTATGTTTGTATGTTTGATTAGTGATCTTATTCCAATTAGCTGATACAATATGTTTGATGTAGATGACAGGACATTGATTTATCTGGAAAAACATTTGCGTTGATTTGTAGCGGCACTATTGATAATAATTTTTTGGTCAGATTCCGATGTTTTTTTACTTCCTACCATGTCCCTACTAGATTAATAACATCATTGAACAGAATTTTGTCTGTGTTGTTACTTTTTGTTGTGCTTTTCATACTAATAATTTGTTTTTTACTTTCTACCACGTTATAATAATTTGTTTTTTCCAATTGTTCGAATCTAGTAGGAAACTGGTAGCTACCACGTTCCTACCATGTACTTACTAGATTCCATATATTTAATTCTAAGACTTATGTTTGTACTTTTGTTTAGTGATCTTGCTCTAATTAGCTAATACAATATATTTAATGTAGATAAGAGAGGGTTGATTTATTTGAAAAAACATTTACGCTGATTTGTAGAGGCATTATTCATAGTCGGGTTTTTTGTCAGATTCCGACGTTTTTTTACTTCCGACCATGTCCCTACCAGATTAATAACATCATTTAATAAAACTTTGTTTTTCTTTTTACATTTTGTTGTGTTTTTCATACTAATACTTTGTTTTTTACTTCCTACCACGTTCTAATAATTTGGTTTTTCCAACTATTCGAATCTGGTAGGAAACTGGTAGCTACCGCGTTGCTACCATATACTTACCAGGTTCCATATATTTAATTCTAAGACTTATGTTTGTATGTTTGTTTAGTGATCTTGTTCCAATTAGGCTAATACAATATGTTTGATGTAGATGAGAGGGTGTTGATTTATCTGGAAAAGCATTTGCGTTGATTTGTAGCGGCACTATTCATAGTCTTTTTTTGGTCGGATGCTGACATTTTTTTGTTTCCTACCATGTCCATACCAGATTAATAACATCATTTAACAGAACTTTATCTTTCTTTTTACTTTTTGTTGTGTTTTTCATACTAACAATTTGTTTTTTACTTCCTACCATGTTCTTACAAGTTGAAAAAAAGTTTTTGAATGTATCTAGTAGCTATATATGGTAGAATGCTAGTAAATATATGAAATACGATAGAAATTTATTACAAACATAAATTTGTTGTTTTGAACAAGGTTTCAATGAAATATAAGACACCTAGCAGGTTCCTACCACGTAGCTACCACATACTTACCAGATTCCATTTATTTAATTCTAAGACTTATGTTTGTACATTTGTTTAGTGATCTTATTCTAATTAGCTAATACAATATGTTTGATGTAGATGAGAGGGCGTTGAATTATTTGGAAAAGCATTTGTGTTGATTTCCAGCGGCACTATTCATGGTTAGTTTTTTATTAGATTCCGGCATTTTTTTACTTCCTACCATGTCCCTACCAGATTTATGATATCATTTAACAGAACTTTTTCTTTTTACTTTTTGTTGTGTTTTTCATACTAATAATTTTTTTGACTTCCTACCGCGTAGCTAACACGTTTTTACTAGTTGAAAAAAAGTTTTTAAATGTTTATAGTAGCTATATATGGTAGAATGCTAATAAATATATGAAATATGATAGAAATCAGTTATAAATATAAATTTGTTATTTTGAACAAACTTTCAATGAAATATAAGATGCCTAGAATGTTCTTACCATGTTCCTACCATATATTGAACAGTTGAAAAAAATTATCGAAACAGTATATCACAATGGATGGCGTTTCAAAGATAAAAATGAGATGAGCAAGAAACTCTCAAGCGGCATGTCAAAAAATGAACGGATTAAAAGATGATAGCAAAATAAGATAAGAAAATTAAAAAAGAAGAATGACATCATTTGTGACATCGTCAGTTGATAGTGGAGGAGAACATAATAGCTAGGAACGTATAAAGATGATTTTAAAACTTATTTGGTCAAAATAGTTATGGACAAGTTGATATAATTCCTAATGTTCGGAACATAATAAAAACAACGGAAAGAGGTGGACTCATAACCCAACAGCCGCCGAAACCCCATTACACAGGGTATTCTTTGAGGGTGATCTACAGAGTTCGAGAAAAATGCATAGTTTATATCATGGATATTCGAAATTCTATATCCATCACTTATTACTTACATGTGTACCAAATCAAAGGAAAATATTTTGCACAAATATAAAATTAAATAAAAAATTTATTATTTTTGTGTGATAAGCTTGTTAATGGGTGCAAGCCTATAGAATGATTTTATGAATTGGAAAATAAATGTTTCGATTTCATGATTAACTGTTGAAAAAAATAAATTTCCTTTACCGATAAAGAAGAGTTAATCAATCAAGCGAATATTTGAACTTAATTTGCTGAAACTGGATAAGTACACTACATCATAGATTATTTGTCGTAACCAAAATGATTAGTGTGTACACTGAAGTGTTACGATTTTTGAAGGAAAAAAAGATTTTTCGAAACACATTTTAAAAAGTGTTGCAATAGATATTTTTGTTGTTCAAATAAACTTTCATCGCAATACTTTCAGTCTAATCGTTGAGAAAAACACTGTGAATAATGAAAAATTGATGAACGGGAAATCACCCGCTAAGTATTTTGACGGAAAAAATTTATTAAAAAATAAAAAATTTAGTAACAAATATATAAAGCATAATTTCTCTCTCCTATCATCTCCCTCAATTCGTAATTTCTGTGAAAAGAAAAAGCTAAATCCCTTATAAGTTCATCAAATCTTTCTCTAGTTTTCATCAATCCTTTTCGAAATTGAAACTCACAATACCCCAAGTTGGTGATTTCGTCTATGTTATGAAAATCTATACCATTTGTCTTCTCAATTTCTATCGATTTCTAAGCTGCTAGTGGTTTACAAAATATCAGGTAAGTCTTCTTCCAATTTTGATCAATCCTTTCCGAAATTGAAACCCACAATCCCCCAAGTTGGTGATTTCATCTCTTTCGTGAAAATTTGTAGCATTTTTCTTCTCAATTTCTACCGATACCTTGGTTACCAGTGGATTACAAATTATCGGGTAAGTTTTCTCCAAATCCGTGTGAATTTGTCATTAAAGTTTTGTTCAATGGTTTCACATGCCTTAATATATCGGGTATGTATTTTGGGTTTGGTTTCTATAGGGCTTCTTGAGGTATTCACTACTTTCAGTTACTAATTTTGGAAATCTAGAGTTAGAAGTATGTGTTTAATTATCTAATGCTTGGCCTATTCTTGTCTATGATGCTTGGTTAGTTCCTGTTTTTTTTCTTAACAACACCCTTTCTAAAATCAGATACGGTTTGTGTAAATAGTTGCTATTGAAGTTTATTTATTGCATTGTAATCAGTGTATGGCATATGAAAATTCTATCTATAATGAATTTTATTTTTTATAGTCACTATTGAAGTTCATTTGTAATCGGTGTAAATACGGTTTGTGTATTAGCTTGTGTAAATACGATTTGTATGCCATGTCAAAATTAGATACTGTTTGTGTAAATAGTTGCTACTGAAGTTTATTAGCTTGCTCGTTGGAAAATAATAAAACAATACTTGATCACTACTTAATTGGTTATTTATATAATTTGGCTGGTTTAACAAAGAGTACAATTTTTTCAATAATAAACTGAGACATATTAGTGTGATTTTTTCAACAATATGTCCGTATTGTCTGTGTAAGGTGCTACTCCATTAAGTGATCACAATCTCTATGCTAAACATATTAATTTAAGTAGATACCAATATATGAACTAAGAACTGATACCAATATTGCTTGAAGTTTACTACAGTTCAAATCTTGTTATTTTCCTATTTCAAATTTTCAAATAAACTACAGTTCTGTTTAGTATAGTGAATACTCTTGCTTTTTTTGTTTACTCAATAAGGATATACATAATATATGTTATTTAGTACTACAGTAGATAAATAATATGTGATGTGTAGGCACACTCTCAGATAGCATCATTCTTGAAGTTATAGCAATGGCCAGTGAAGGGAAAAAATGGATTCAATGTCTGCATTTTAGTGATTAATATAATCACTGGGGTTAATGCATTTGTAACTTTTATCGAAAGAACCCAGAGAGGTGTCCTTGCAAACACTACCGTATTAAAAAAAGGCATTGTAGTGATGTGATCTTCGATCATCTCATTTGCAACGGACCTTCTCCAACTTATGTTCAATTCATCTACAATATTTCAATCATAGTTAAGGAAATAAATACATATGAGGGTGGCATGTAAACGTTGTTCGGAGATGACTTACAATTGATGTTGCAGGCCACTTATCGAGATGATAACAACTATGACGGGCATAATGAAGGGCAGTATAAATGAGCTAATGTAGATGCACAAAAATTTTATCGATTTGTTGAAGAGGGAAAACAGCCTTTATATCCTAGATGTGACAATGTTTCTACTTTGAGTTTTATTGTCAAGATATACCACATTAAGTGTGAATACGGAATGACTGAAACTTACTTCACCACGATTTTGGAGTTTTGAAACTCGCTTTCCCCCATGCCAACATACCAATGTGAAGAATACCATCAAGGATTTAGGTCTTGACTACCAAAAGATAGATGCATGTCCTAATGATTGCTTGTTGTATTGGGTGGTCAATGAAAGTGAGGATGTTTGCAAAGTCTTTGGAATATCTAGGTGGAAAGTGGTGAAAAATAATAGTGTTGTTATTAATGAAATCGATGGACTGATTCCACATATTCCAACTAAGGTGGTGAGGTATTTTCCACAAACCAAGGCTGTAAAGGATATTTTTATCCAAAAACTCCGCTCAACTTATGACATGGCGTGTCGAAGAATGAAATAAAGATGGCAAGCTAAGACATCTAGCTGTTGGCAAGGCATGGAAGGCTATGGATGCCAACTATCCCTTCTTTTCTTTAGAAAAAAAATGTCATATTGGGTTTAGAATTTGATGGCTTCAATCCTTATCGCACAATGAGTACAACTCATAGCACATGGCCTATTGTATTGGTCAATTACAATCTGCCACCTTGGCTGAGTATGAGAGTAGAGAATCTTATTCTTTCAACACTTATACCTGGTCCAGAATCTCCCGGGAATAATATTTATGTTTATATGCAGCCCTTAATCAAGGAGTTGAAAGATTTACAGGATGTTGGCTTACAAACATATGCTGTTAAAGGGGATGATACCTTTACAAGTGTATTATGGACCATTAGTGATTTTCCTAGATTAGCGGTGTTATCGGGGTATAGTATAAAAAGTTTCCTAGCTTGTCAACCATGCAATTATGAGACCACTTCAATACATATGAAAAGTAGTTAGAAAATGTGTTACATGGGCCATAGGAAATTTCTTGATGAATCACACAAGTATAGGTTTGACAAAAGAAGATTTTATGGAAAAATTGAAATGGGAAAGGCTCTTACACCTTTAAGTGGAACTAACATTGAATTTTTGCTAGCTGATTATGGGAATGAGTTTGGGAAGAAAAAGAGAAAGCGAAAGGCTAGCGATGATTCACCTTGGAGGAAAAAATCTATATTATTTGAACTACCTTATTAGAAATATATTTTTCTTAGACATAACTTGGATGTCATGCATATAAAGAAGAATGTTTTTGACAATATAGTAAGCACGTTACTAAATATTATTGGTAAGAAAAGACCACTTAAAGGCTCGTCAAGATTTGGAATATTTGGAAATTTGAAAAGAGTTACACCCTTATCCCGCAACTACTGAAACACATCCTCCTGAGTATTCATTAGCCATCTTTAACATGACAAATGATAAGAAAGACATATTTGTTCCGTTTTGAGTAATGTCAAAGTTCCATACAGATATGCGTCTATTATTAGTCGATGTGTTAACATGAAAGAGAGGAAACTGTCAGGATATAAGAGTCATGATGCTCATTTCATGCTTCAATATTTGCTGCAAGTTTGTGTGTTGAAATCGTTGAAAGCTGAAATCGCATTACCTTTTATTAGATAGGTATATGCCAAAAAGTTGTGGATTTGAGAGACATTGGAATGTTGCAAGAAGATATTGCAGAAATATTTTGTGAGTTTGAGGCCACGTACCCACCTTCATTCTTTGATACAATGATTCACTTGCAAATTCATCTTTATAAAGAACTTGAACTTGGTGGTCCGGTGCATACTCATTGGATGTTTCCAATTGAGCAATATTTAGGCAAACTAAAATCATACGTTCGGAACTGGAGTAAACCAAAAGCATCCATATCTAAAGGGTATTTAGCTGAAGAAAGTTTGACATTTTCTTCGAGATTTTTTAGTGGAAATGAAAACTTCATGGCATCTTCCGTGTTCGAAATATCCAATAGCCCTAGTGAGGGGTATGCTTTAGGGACACGTAGAAAAAAAGATGGGGAGAAACTACATGCGAATGATGATGCATTTGACAAAGCTCATCGATACATCCTTTTCAATTCCAGGAATAAAAAAATAGAGGAATTAATCAAGTAAGAAATTATAACTCGATTTCTTATTCACATATAAAAATGTTAGTAAATTAGTATGTCTTATTCTATTACTCCATTCACATTTGTAGGGAACATCGAATATTGATAGACAAGCAAGTCCAATCTATGAAGTACAAAAGAGAAAGAGAACACTATATAGAATTCTATTAATGGCTTGAGGAAAAGTTAATAAAATGGATAACCCTTCATTGGATCTGGCAGCATTGGCTAAGGGTCCCAATCGATCAATTTTGCAATTTAGTGGCCATGCGGTGAATGGATATAGATTCCACACAAGGCAAAGAGATGTTAAGTGTACGACCCAAAATAGTGGAGTCTTTTATTCATCCTTGATGACTAGTTTTTCCAGTTCCAAAGATGAAAATCCAATAATTGGGAATGTCGACTACTATGGAGCAATAGAAGAAATTATTGAACTTTGCTATTTGGGCGTGCATGGTGTTGTTTTGTTAAGGTGTTGTTGGTACCAACAAGAAAAGTGTGAATTTGGTTTGACTTGGGTGAACTTCAACAAGTTATGCCAAAAAATGATCCTTTTGTCATGGCTTCACAAGTTCAATAAGTATTTTATGTTGCTGATCTAATTGAAAAAGGCGTGCATTATGTGGTGAAGAAAAATGAAATGGAGTGTCGTAATGAAGTGCAACAAATAGATTATGGACTTGATATTTGATACATTAATAATCAGAATTATTGTACATATTATGTTTGTAAATAGCTTCAATAATATTTCAGGTATAATAATATATATGTGAACTTTTACTGTTTGTTCTGATTTGGGATTATATCTTGGTTTGTTGTTATTATTTTGGGCTTTCTTGGTTTTCTTGATTTTTTAAATATCTTCCTTGATTTCTTGCCTTGATTATACCTTGTTGTTATACATATATTAGTCTTCTGGTTTAGGTAAATCTTGCATATTCTAATTTTGTTGTTATTGTTTTACATAAGTACTCATACCAACAAGATGTGGATTACCTTTTATCACCAGGGAAGACTCTACAGCAAGGCCTATGTTGGAGGAAAAAAGACAAGACAATTGGGTCATCGATCCGGACTGATTTGGACTTTGTGAGTTGGCATAGTACATTAAAGAGGATCTTGGTTACAGTGAAATAAGAGGAGTTTATATAAGAGGCCTGTCTAGTTGTTGGGAATTCGTAGGAGGCAGTGATAAGACCATTGTTGATTACATTTCAAGGTTTGAGGGTCGAGGCATTGTGGAATTCTACATTGACAATGTTATTGACCCATTTGTATAGCCATTGCCAAAATTACAACCACATCCGGAGATGAGACTGAGGCCTAACTTCTATGAAGGTAATAACTTTTTTATTCTATCATCTTTGGTTTTCTATGGTCGCTGTTCCTTTTCTATGCAAGTTGATGTTAGTATTTTTTGTTTAGTTTTGTTTACAGTGATTGTCATATTTATAAAACCTTGTATGCCTTTGCTGACTTTTGTCTTTTTAATAAAGAGATTTTCTAGCTTTCCAGAGGTGAAAAGTACCAAGAGAATGAAAATGTATAGGGAAATTAGTACTTAAGTTAAAATGTATAGGGAAATTAGTACTTAAGTTTTACTGTTGTAGATTTTATTTTGTTTTCTAGCTTGATTTGCTACACATGGTTCTGCTTCATGAAAATTTATAGATGCTCTAATTCAAAATATGTACACTGGTCCTCTAAAACTTCAATATTAGCTTGCTTGTGAATTTTTGAGATTCAAAAATGATATATAAATTCTCTATTTTCTATAATTGTTATGCTTTCTGACCTGTAATATATCAAGTAGTTTTTTACTTGCCTTGAGCTATCATTTTCTCTGTTGTTTACAAAAATATCTACAAGAAAAGGACAGGATTTGCCTAGGAATAAACAATTCTACCAAGTTTGTTTGAAAAACTTGGAAGATAAATTAATTGTTGATTTCCCTGGAATTATGGTTTGAAACAATGAGTAAATCTAAAAGGTCATTTTGATGCATATTTTGATGATACTTCATAGGGCTATTTCTTGGCTTAGTTTTGTTTACAGTGATTGTCATATTTATAAAAAATTGTGCTTAGACTTCATATTGAGGAAAAAAGTTGGATGCAAAGTACAAGTTAGTCATTCATAGGTTATGACTATGGTGTTTACTTACAAACTATATAAAAAACACTATGTGATTCTCCATTGTGTAATCAACAATTTGTCTTCCATTTCTTGACAAAGCTAACATTTAGGAGAAGACTAAAACCAAATGAGACTGATTTTGAGATTTTGATGCAGGGAGTTTATGGGTGTGACAGATTTAAAAGGGGGTCAATAATAGAGCCATTGATCTATTTGTTGCTAGAAAGCCATTATCAGTCTTACTTATTTGTTTGTTCTCCTATTTAATGTGAAAATTTATAGGTGAAGTATATGATTTCTTTGAGTTAAGGCATAACATAATATGAATATTTTACTAGTGCAGAGTGATTAACTATAGATGTCTACTTAGACATAGACAATGTTATTCTGGAATTTATTGCTTCATGTTAAAGATGCTAATAACTGATGTCTACTAAGACATAGATAATGTAATTAATAGTTTATCCCTTTTAGAGATGCTACTTTTTTCAGTGGAAAGATAGAAAATTTGTATATCAGTTCAGGTGTTGTAGATATACTAAGGAATTGTACATAATACATAAATGCATATTTTAAATATTACAAGTGTTTTATTCTTAAAATGGGTGCGAAAGTTACGAGATTGAAGCGTAAGAAGTATATGACCATAGAAACAATGAAAACAGTTGGAGAAGTTGGAATTGAGGAAACAAGAGCAAGGAGAATTGCAGAAAACAAGGATCGATTTGCTTCTCTTCAATTGAAAAGGCTGGTTAATGGTTTGACTAATCCTAGAGGGAAAACTGCTGAAGATAATGTCTAGAATGAAGAGGGAAGTGATAATTACAATCCGACTAATGATATTGAATAAGATCGTGAAGAATCTAATAATCATGCAAAGGTGTGTGCTTTGTGCTTATTCTTTCATAAGTTGCATATTTTGTACTTGTATAAAGTTATATGTTATATGTAGGAAAGGGAGAGACTGTATAAGGAGCATGCCAAAAGTAGGTGCACAACCAGTTCTCAACCAAGTTTCTCAAATTCTCTAGTTATGGTGGAGAAGAAAAAGGTAATTAATTTTTATTATGGTTGTTTACCTTCATTAAGAAGTGTCTAATGTTATGGTAGTTTTCCTTAATTAGTTATGGTTCCACAAGTTTTCCATCATGAATGACTTGTCACCTTTGTTTTTGTCTTACTTACAACATGTAGTCTTATTTTATGATTTATGTGTGTAAAGGGAAGTTTGCAATGACCGTTAACAATGCTGTCGAGAAAGCTGCCACAAAGGTTTTGTTTTCTAATTTTGTATAATTGAAACTGAAACTTATACAATTTAGTATGCATGTCAAATTTTAGAATCATATAATATTGTATCAACTGTTGCTTTGGCTTCATTCTTTGATTTTTTAAGTTTTTTTAATGCAAGGTGGATGGTGCCAAAAAAATCCCACCATGTAGTCTAACTCAAAATAAAAGGTCATAGTCTCAAGATTTCATAATTGGTTGCAGATGTGGTAATATATGAAATCGAAGTTATTGGTAAAAAATTTTTATAAGCTTACTAATTGGTTAATATTTTTGCTGATTGATTAATATAATTTTTTGCAAGGAGAATCATGAGACAACATCCTTAGAAAAGCTTTCTAATCCTCAACCAACGCCTAATATTGTTAAGACTCTAGAGTCTATTATTTCAGAGTGTGTTGCACCAGCTATCAATTTGGAGTCTATCATTCCAGATTCTACTAAACCAATATAGCCGCAAAGGAAGCTTGGGAATATGTCTACATGTTTAACTTTAAAAGAACAACGGAAGAAGGGAAAAGAAGTTACCAATCAGCCCCAACCTGAATCTCAAAACAATGAACACTCCCATGGTTATTAAATATCTAATTTTATGTAGTTTCTGGCAGTTTGTTCCATATAAATAACTTTGATAATGTTAAATTGTTAGTAACAAGTGAAGCTGAAGCTAAGAGTAATAAAAGAAAAGGGAGAGGCAAAACTAAGACGGATAACATACATGCATGGAAAGAGAGAAAGATAATAAATGTCAATGATAAGTTCCAACTTGTTTCTAATGAAAAAAAAAACTCATTTCACAATTCAGCTTGTTCTTAGGAACCTTAGGTAGGGAATATGTGACCATCAATCATGTAAGTTGGTACAAGATTCCCGATAATGAAATTCTACGGGGATATGTGAAGGTTAATATACGTTTTTTAGAGTTTCATTTTGAATTATAAGTTATATATATGGAGTTGAAACTTATAAATATTTTAGGCGAATTACGAAATCAATGAACGATAAAAAAAATAGGTAATTAATGCAATACGCGATGCTTGGAAGGTGAAGAACATTTCACTACTTGTGATAATGATGAGGATAGGATGAAGAATAGGATTGGCGCCATTACAATTGAAGAGTTCGAAGATTGCCTTAAATATTGGAATGATCAGAGAGTCAAGGTACATTTCAATGACTTAAAAATCTAAATTCCCTAAGAAGTTCCAGCTTCAATTTATAACTTGTGCCACCACAGTAGGCCCAAGCTAAAAAAATGATGTGAATTGGAGGAAGAATGTTAATCCACACACTGTGGGCTCTTTAAGTTTTGCTCATTTCAACCACCAATTGGTATGTATTGTACTGTTAGTTCTGATTGATATATAGTCACATTTATTAAGATAATTTCATTTGTGTTAGAAATTGCAAAACAAAGGGAAAGAACCTTCCAAGGCTGAAATGTTTATTGCAACCCGAAAACGCAAACAAAGACGTAATTACAAGTCGGAATATGATATAATAAACAGTAAAGTTGTAAGTCTATGTTGATGCTAGAACTATGAGTTATAGTATTTATGATTTGTTTCTTAGTTAAGGGGCTTTAGGATTTGTTTCTAATTTATGTAAGTTTATGATTTGTGGTTGACTTGAGCAAGTTTATGATTTGTTTCTTAGTAATGTGCATGTTTGTTCTCCTAAAGTTTGTTTATGAGGCCATATGTGTAAGATTATTCCCTTTTCTGTTTTCCACAAGTCATGGTCTGTGAGTTTACACAAGCATCTAATAACATTTAGGATTTTTCAGAAATATGTATGTATGTATGTATGTGTGTGTGTGTGTGTGTGTGTGTGTGTGTGTGTGTGTGTGTGTTGAGTAAGTCTATTATCAATTCCCTTTCTTTGTGAATATTCTTGTTTAGCTCGATATTGACTTCCTATGATATCCATACTTTTCTCGATGAAGATTTATTTTGGGGCTTCCGAGATTGATTAATCCGGGTCTTATTTACTGATAAATCGATTAAAATTGCAACTTTTTCACCGGTCTATAATCTAAACTTGATTGAAAAATTCTGTGAGTGGCATTTCCCTGCAACATTTTGTTAATTACTAGCAATAATTGTATTTCCTTGGATTTCATGCTCTTAGTATTTATCTGGTTTACACTTATAACATTTATCAGATTAGCTAATGTGTGGCTCATTAGTTAAAGTTTAAATCCAGTAATTATGAATTTGTGATAGTAATATTAATGATTTCTTAATATTATTTGTAGCATACTCTTAAGAATATGTGCACAAATCTTGGTGCGAATAGTGAAAGCGTTGAACAAGCGTTCATGGCTGGCGAATCATCTCATGGACCAACATGGCTCGTTGGCAGGCATGCATTGCCAAAGTTAGTGCAAAAAGGAGATAGCATTTCATCACAGTTGCCTTCCATTGGTTTTAATGAATTGGTGGCAAAGGTCCAAGATAAGTTGCAACTGAATGTGGAGGAGACAATGAAATTGAAGGTGAAGGAAAACCTTGTTTTGATTGTGAACCAAATTGCAGCTGATAATCCCTATCTTACCAATAATTTGGATGCCGTTATGAATTTTGTTGCTTGTGATGATATTGGAACTATTAATGTCGCTAATGTGTCCAGTGACACGGATGATAACTAGATGGTGTAACATATGCTGCTGAAGTTTTATGCACTTGTTGAGTACAATGTTTTGACTAAGAGTTTGTCTTAACTATGTCTTTACAACTTTAAATTAGTTATATAGTTATGTCTAGTGAATGCTTTATGCATTAGCTATTGATGGATTATGGTACTAGACTTATAAATGCATATGTTGACATTTAATTTGGAGAATTACATTATTGTGATTTATTAGGTATTTCTGTAATATAAAATGTGGCTATGATATTTATTCAGATACATAAAATGTGTTGCAATTAAACCACAAATGTGTTGCGAATGCACCATCAAGTGTTTTGTAAAAGTATTGTAATAACTGGGCAATGTGTTGCCAATATGTAGTGAAGTGTTTGTAAAAAGTGTTGCAATAACTAGACAAGGTGTTGCCAAAGTTCAATTAAGTGTTTTACAAATGTGTTGTAATAAGCGCAAAAAGTGTTTCAAATGCGACATAAGTGTTTTACAAAAAATGTTGCGAAAACTAGATATGGTGTTGCAAATATGCTAAAAGTAACAAAAGTGTTGCGAATAAACAACAAAATTGTTACGAAAAAAACTAATAAATGTTAAGGGTGACGGCGATGAGTTTTTTTGCAATAAAACAGAAATCGTTGCAGGTATTAAAAGAGTATTGCGAAAAGTCACTTGTCACAACACATTTCTTAGTATTGCAAAAAAAAAAATGTATTGCGAAAACGATTTTTCGCAATGTGAGTATCACCAACGACTTTTTTCATAGAAAAATATTGTGACAAGTGCTTTCGCAACACTTTTGACACTTTAAGCAACATTTTAATATTGTTACGATAGACCATTTATGACGCAATGGTAATATTATAAATCACATAGACCGTGCAAGTATTTTCGTTATTAAACGTGCTATTTCACAAATAAAAGTTAGCACAAATTCTTAATTATTACTTGTCTAACCATGATTCAGTTTCTTGGACATATCTTTTCCCTTTTTTTTAAAAAATTTTTATTCAAACAATAGACGTTTTCTGCTAGTCCATAAACTATGGATAGTTTGTGTTTCTCATTATTATTTGATATTTAAATATGAAAAAAAGTATAAAACTAACTTAGGTAATGAAAATGTTTAACATAAAAGCATAACTAAAGATTAAATCTTGCAATACCATAAAGGGATCTGAAAAAAAAATGTATGTGTTAAAGATTGAATGGGGAACATGATTAATATATAATAATGGGAACAGATGATTCAAATCCACTACAAAGTGAAAAAAAATGGAGTTTAATCGCCAAAAATTAACAATGGCCTAATGTATCACGAGGTGCTCCAAATTGTCTTAAAAAGCTATTGCTCCCTAAACTTTCTAAGTGACACCGTAACTACCTAAACTTTCAATATATGCATTACTTTGCTCATGAACGGTACATGTCAAATACTAGTTGGTTAACTTTTTAAATATTTCATTTTTTTCTAGAATTTCTCTCTCTAATCACAAGCTATTACTGGTGGATATTTTTTTAAAGTTAAGGTAGTTACAAGGTCACTTAGAAAGTTCAGGGAGCAGCAGATTTTTTGGAACAACTCGAACCACCTACCTATGCATTAAGCCATTAATAATTTAATTTTAAAATAAACAACCAAAGAGCTAGATATGATCAAATATTCATTTTCAAGGTTATACTAACTTAACCACTAAATTTGCTCTAATGATCACAACTTCCTCCCAAAATAAAAAAAGAAATCGGGAATTGTGGATTCGAGCCACAACTACCTCAAAAATTTAAAAATTTCCTATTTCTAAAAATAGGCAGTCATTTTGCAGGGAAAAATTGTTGTTTCCAGATGCTATATCTGTTCACTTAAAATAATCTTTCTTTTTTTGGTAAAATATTACTGTATTCTTACCGAGCAATAATGATCAAACTTTGATATGGGATAACCAGGGTCAGGATTAGTATGCTTTAACAAAAAAAACAAGAGTATTCAAGTAAATGTTCAAAAAAATTAGATGGTTATAACAAAGAGAAAATATTATTAACTTTGTCATTTCATTGGAGTTTAATTTTATTTTTAATCTTTTTATGTTCCTTTGTCTACCCTTTATAATTATATTGTCTCTCATATTTAATTTGAATGCGCATCTCCAAACGTCTATATCTCACAAATCGTTGATATTTTTCAAATCAACACTTTGAAATATTTTGTTCATCTTAAAATTATCTTTAAAACGACATACACTTCAAAATTTTGTAAAAATTTACCATATTCATGAATGTGTTATACATGATATAAGAGTGGTATAATGTATTTTATGTAGTTATTTTTCTCATTTATGTTCACAATAGTAATAAATTTTCCATAATAATCATAACATGAAGATCTTAAATCTGGTATGAAATCTCTTATATAGGGATGTAATGGTATAATGTATTTATATAATATATTCTCCCTTTTATGTGTACAATAAAACTCACTTGTAAGTAAAAGAATAATATATGGCAATCTTATAGTGGTACAATACCCAATTTTTATTTTCTTTTCATGAATAAGAGTGGTATAATGTATTTATGTAGTATTTTTCTTCTTTATGTTTACAACAGTACTAAATTTCCCATAAAAAACATGGTATAAAGACCTTAAACCTATTATGGAAGCTCTTTATATATGGTATAATAATTATATAATGTATTTATATAGTATATTCACCCTTTATGTTAACAACAAAATTTTTCCAGTAAGAAAATCATGATATGAAGGCCTTTATTACTTGTATAAGAGTAGTATCACATGTTTGATGAAATACTTGAATTGAAATAAAAGCATTATACCTTATATAAGAGAGGTACAAGGCATTTGTTTTAAGTCAAGCATTTCATTAAATATTTTGTGGACATATATAAAAAAACTAAATAATTAAGAGCTTTGATTTTGTAAATTACCAAATGAGCAAAACATATTAATAAAAACCGAGCTATATTTTATTGCTTTAAAGCAAATGCCCAAACGAAGCTATATTCCCCCTTTATGTTTACAACCGATCTCACTTTCCTTTAAAAAAAATGACATGAAGGTCTTATATCTTGGATAAAAATGGTATCACATGTTCGATATAATACTTGATTTGAAATAAAGTCTTTATATCTTGCATAAGAGTAGTATAAAACATTTGTTTCAAATCAAGGTGTATAAAAATATTATTATATAATGTTTTTGCACCATTGACCTTGTTGCCTTTCCAACAATTAGAGATGACGACACAACAGCGATACTTCCAACGAACTTTTGGCTCAAATCAAGTAACACACATCCAGGAAAATAAATAACTGAATTCCCCCCAATACAAACACTTGATTTAAAGAGAAAACCTAATTTATATGTGAAAAAAACCAGAAAACAAAAGGGGAATCTGAAACGTAAGAAATTTAAAATAAATCTAATAACAAAGAATAACAACAGAGGAAGAAAACCATGAATCCAAAAATGAAAATCGAGAATCCAAAATGCAAAGCCCAATTCCTTTTAAACATACCAAAATAACTCAGAGGAGGTTCTTGATCGCAATCTCCAAAATCTATGCATATTCACCATAACATCAACTCCATCTGCAGACATAATGCATTCAAACCTTTAAGATAGGGGTTCTCCTGACGAGAGATTAGACTGGGGTATCCAACGGAAGGAGATGCAGAATTTTGAAGTCGGAAATCAGCTTGCTGGAAATAGTTTGTACACCCAAAATCGATAAAAGCAGCAGACGAGGTCCAAAGAGGGCTCGGAGATAATCTTTTGTCCAACACATGAAAGTCACTAATCTTTCAATATATAAATATTAAAGTGGAAACATCTTTAACCCAACTCTAGTAGAGTTTGATATCAAAAAAAGCTGAATGCATATGTTTAAAGAGTTCAAATCTTTACAAGTGAAAATTTTTTCTTGAAAGGCAATCATTCATTGTTGCCATAATATTACTTAGAAGGCATCCAATCCAATATTCAATTTCGTTGAAGAAAAAAAAAACTACCAAAAAGGCCCTGTACGTTCCAAGTTTACAATTTTCCAGAAATAAGGGATCATAAATCAAATTATTTTTTACACCTTAATTAATATTATTTTTCAGAAAAAAAGGTTACCGAACAATGACAAGTATGTGTGGGGTTGAGTTTGGTATCTGTATTTCCAATTGCCTTCCTTTAGGGGTCATGTGTTTGTGGTTTCTTTTTCATCCAACATTTTCCATTTGCGGATATTGTTTCATTTTCATCTCTTTTTATCCACCTTTCCCTAACAAATTCCTTTACACATCTCGGTTTCAAACCAGATCTACAAAGAACTTTTTCATCTTGTACCAGTTCATTTACTTTAGAGAACATTTAAGTTGATAAAAAATTAGAAAACCTTAAAATTATATTATCAATTCTATTTTGCAAGGTTGAGACTTAATACTCATTTTCTTATTTATTCTATCTCTTTACTTTTGTCTTTTTTTTTTTCCTAACATTTGACAAATATGAAACATTTTTGTCAATTTTATTGATTATACTATTTGAACTCACAATCACACTCTTCTTAGAGTCTTCAAGGATAGTATCCACTTCAATGTGATTTATAAACTTCTTTCAATATTTTCACTTAATTACCAAAATAGTTTATGCTTCAATAAAAAATAAAACTCTGTGTAAGATGAATAATTATAAGAGTTACGATCAGTGACGGAGCCAGGATTCTAAATAAGAAAGGGCGAATTTCAATATAAAATGTTCCGGACAAATTATTTGTCATCTATTTCTTTGTAAAGAACCCTCATGTTATTTGACTTGATTTTTTGTATTAATTTGCCACTAATTTTCTGCAAAATGGACCAAACAGATTCAGATAAGCAAGGTAAAAAAATTTAAAACTCATAGACTGGTTTATACGTAAGCCATCAATTTAAAAAAAACTCGAAGAATGCATGCATACAAATGGAGATAATAGAACTATGTCTGCCTCCATGCGATATGTGGATCCCGAACCACTAGCTTTGATAATACCTATTAATTTTTTTTGTTCCAACTTCTAACTCTACTTGAAAATGTTGAAACACAACTAAACTATAAGTAAAGCACAATTCAATTGAAAAAATAATGCAAATTGGGAAACTAAATCCCTAAAATGTCGAAATTAAAACAAACAATTGACTAATTATGAAAAAATGGAACAAAAATAACCTATTTGTTGTTGTGATTTCATTGGGATTAAAACTGACATTGAGAAGCAAAGTAGCAAGATGTAGAAGTAAAAAAGTGGGCAACAACACCAGAGTTGGACAGTAAATAATTTAATAAATAATTAAATATACCATAAAAGAGTCAGACGGTGTCGTTTGGATTTAAAAAATGAAGCCCAAAACTATGTCGTTTAAGTTAATAAATTAGGCTAAAAAGAATAAATACAGAATTAAGAAAGGTTCCAAGGGAAGACCAAAAGAATTGCACAGGGAGAGCAGCGGAAGCCATTATTACCGGTGACAAGATTAGCCAATTCATAAGGTTGCTAAGAAATCTGGTCACTAGGGGAGGCGGCCGATCACCTCCGCTACCCCCTGGCTCCGCCCCTGGTTACGATTGAACTTTATGTACTAACTTAAGTTTTTAGTAAAAAAATTCCATTACATGGTATTTGAACATACTGGATTTAAAGATCGATAATTTGAATTTTAACAGCTCCTGAATAAAAGTGGTAGTAAAGATATGTGATATACCAGCTTTAAGTTTAAGAAACATTCGTGTGCAAAAATATCAGATAAGTGATGACTAAGTCTTACCTATAAAATTTTGAATTAAATTATTTAATGACAGCATTTACTATAATTATAAAATTGTAAACAATGAAGATATACTATTGAAAAACGTTAAAATGTAAATAAATTTGAAGTGAACGTTAATTTTGAAATCATTGAACATTGAAAAAATTGATTTGAATGATTTTAACAAAATGATTGTGTGTTGCCTTCCTTCTTACTTTCCAGGCTTGCAAAGTTGCAATAATCAAACAAACTCTTAAACTTATTATAACATAACAAGTCTTTTCCCAATTTCATTTCTTTACCCAAAAGCTTCCTACTCATTAATCTAACATATATACAAATTGGATTGTTATTCAGTAATGTTTCAATAATGCTATATAATATCATTGTGTTGTTCACTTCTCATATCTATAGTACATTCATTATTATGCAGAAATTATTTTATGAATTTGACTTTTTCTATATTTTATTTAGAAATATGGCCTATGCAATTATACTAGCATGACTTTTGAAATATGAACCGTTCAATAAATAAAATTTTGATATTGTCATATAAATTATAATTTAATAATTCATAAATCAATTTCAGATTAAGTTTTGGGGAATAAAAAATGAGCGGTCCAAATTCAATTTATTGTAACGTGTTTGGGTCGAGTTGATCATGTACTCCAACTTTTGAACAGATCTAATCATTATTCACTTAATGAATGTTATAAATCGTTGTACAGTGCCGGACCGAGACCAAATAACCAAGGGACACCTTGCATAAATGTTTTTATGCCACATCACCATAATCTCCTCAAATTCTCTCCATTACATTCTCATACACATTTTCTCGTTTAAATTCTAATACTTGGGTAACACGACCCCATCTAATCAATTTCTGTCTTCCAGATTATCACAGCTTGGATCCTACGACATATTCGTGGGAACATGTTATGCCGTTGATATTTGATTAATTCAATAATCAAATAGAAACATAGTTAAACAACATAAATTAGAAATTGGAATAATCACATTTCATTATATTCGAAATCCAACTGTATCCCTTCTTGTTAACGTGCCCGCAATTCTCGCCCGTTCTCTTCTAGATAAAGAAAAATATTAAAAAAAAAACAGAAAAAACAAGTAATATCAAAATCCAATTGTATCAGCTTCTCTTCTTCTTCTTCTTCTTCTTCTCCTCTGTGTACAGCTTTTGGGCATGTCACTCTCTTAGGAAGGAGCGGTTAATCGACGAAGCTGATCTGTTTCTACTTCCATTTCCGGCCACCCGTCCATTTTTCTCCCGATGGGAGGCGGTGCCGGACCTCCGGGAACTAATGACCTCTCTGCTTCCGCTTCTGCATTGCTTCTCAAGCTTGTTTTCGATATCGTCGGAATTCCTGCCGGCTATGCGCGAGATGATTTTGTCTTTAAGAAGGAATTCACGGATCTGGTGAGGAGGATTTCTCTTTTGACGCATTTTTTTTTGAGGAGATGAGAGATTTTAAAACCGAATCTACGCCTTTGGAGGTGTCTTCTTCTTGTTCTTCGTCTGGTTATTGGTTCTCTGATCTTATTGTGGCTCTTCAGGCTGCTAAGCTTCTTCTATTGGCTGCTTTTGCTTTCAATTCAATTGATAATTCTGTAAGTTTCTCTCAGCTATAGTTGCAATTGAAGAATTTGTGGTTTTTCTTTGTGAATTCCTAATTTGGAATCATGAGCAATTCTTTCATGATATTGTTAAGTACTAATTTGTTAATTGGTACTCTAAAGCATAGGTTAGTAGAAATCAAATTCTCTGTGATTTGCTTAATTGGATTCTACTTATTCTGCAGTTTACTGCATTTGATTTTTCTGTTCATTAATTGTAAAATGCATTAATTTTTCTTTTTCCTTCTCTGTGAAATCACCTTTTGTGCAGACATTAGTTTTGCCGCTATTTTTGGCGAATGATTCATGATCTATATATCCAGTAAAGTGAATAAAAAGAACACTAATCGAGTTCATTGAAAATTAGTTATTGAAAAATGAATATGATAATAGTTGGAAAGAAAACAAAGCTTGTAGAGTTATTGTGTTGTAAATGCAGATGAATACTTTAACAAACATCTAACTTCAAAATGGTGGTATTCAAAAGTAATCTTTCACATCTGCTGACCAGAGAAAAGGGAAAAAAATTTCTGAAATCCTTAAATTCTGTGCTGTGCTCAACGTTTTAGTTATTTGGTGTCCTTTTTTGAATTTAAGGCAATTGGTGATGATCATCTATTTTTACTGAAACAATCTATGGTTGTCATGCACATTTCTCTTGAAAATGTATAGGTACCTCTCTGAACTTTGCTATATATTGATTTAAGGATGAAGCTGCCAAAAAAATCGCCATCCAATTCCAATCCGTGACTTTGAAACTGGAAAAGGCTTTGGAAAATCTGCCATATGATCAGTTCAACATCTCAGAGGAAGTACAAGAACAGGTAACTGATAAAAAAAAACGTTTTTATCTTTTCTCAATGGGAGTGCTGAATTGAAACACACATAATTCGTAAAGAACTCAACTTTGATAATGTTTTTCGTCGACTAGGTTGCTTTGGTTAGATCACAGTTACGAAGAGCGACACAGAGATATGGTTCGATGAATATGAGAATGATTTCAATTGCCTTGGCTGAACCCAAGGAAAGTGCACATTTCAAGAAAAGTAGCGCAACAGATGATGAAGTTACTACAACAGAATGTGATGGGTTAAAAAGTGATACAGATAAAGTCACTGGTGAATCGAATGAAGTTAATGGAAACAAGAAAACTGATGTGGCTGGCAAGACTATAGAAGATCTGAAGAAGCCTGATGCTCCTTCTATCCCCGACGATTTTCTGTGTCCAATATCTTTGGAATTGATGAGAGATTCTGTTATTGTTGCAACTGGACAGGTAAATTTTCCATTTTTAGTGGCTTAATGCATCAGTAGGTACCTGAACTTGTCCCAAAATTTCCTACTTCCCCCTGATCCTTCAAAGTTACCTTGTAGCTCCCTCAACTTTCAAAAAGTGCACTACTTTGCTCTGAACGACACGTGTCAGCTTTTGATTGGTTTACATTTTCAAAGATGTCATTTTTCTAATATTTTACTTCAAAAAAAGGCGTAGAGGGAGAAATAAACTATTTGAAAGTTGAGAGAGCTACGAGGTCACTTTGAAATTTCAGGGGGCAATAGGTATTTATGGGACAAGGATGCATAGACCGTTTCTAAATTTCCATTTTCTTAAGTGATGTATAAAATCTCAAATTTCATAATTGCACTATCATTGCTTCTGATTTATTTTTACAACTGCACAGACTTACGAAAGATCTTACATCCAAAGATGGATGGACACCGGAAATTCCACAAGTCCCAAAACTCAGCAAAAGCTTCGACATTAGATGCTAATTCCGAATTACGTTCTAAGAAGTCTAATAACGCAGTGGTGTGCACAAAACCATATTGAGGAACCCTCAGGACTAGCAAATGGAAGGATAAAAAAGGACGGGTCATTTCGTGATGTAAGCGCTGATGTGGCAGCCATCCAAGCACTAGTTCATAAGCTCTCAAGCCGCTGCAAGGAGGAAGTATCAGAAATCCGATCATTATCAAAACGAAGCACAGACAACAGGTTACAAATAGCAGAAGCAGGAGCTATCCCGATTTTAGTCAACCTTCTGACTTCTCAAGATGTTTCAATACAAGAAAATTCTGTCACTGCAATTCTGAACCTTTCCATATACGAATCAAACAAGGCAATAATAATGCTTGCAGGTGCGATTCCCTCTATAGTCCAAATTCTCCGAGCTGGGAGCTTTGAAGCTAGAGAAAATGCAGCAGCTACCCTTTTCAGCTTGTCACTTGGTGACGAGAATAAAATAATAATCGGGGCATCAGGGGCGATTTCGGCACTTGTAGAGTTGCTTGAAAATGGTAGCCCAAGAGGGAAAAAAGATGCGGCAACAGCATTGTTCAATCTATGTATATATCAGGGAAACAAGGTCGGGCTGTAAGAGCTGGGATTATTCCAGCATTACAAAAGATGCTAACCGACTCAAGAAATTGCATGGAAGATGAGGCGCTGACTATTCTATCTGTTCTAGCTAGCAACCAAGATGCTAAAGTTGCCATAGTTAAGGCGAATATTGTACCGACTCTCATAGATTTGTTGAGAACGGGTCAGCCCCGCAGTAAAGAGAATGCAACTGCAATTTTATTGTCATTATGCAAGAGAGATACCGGAAATCTTGGGTGTATAAGTAGGCTGGGGGCTTTGATACCATTGATGGAGATTGCAAACAATGGAATTGAGAGGGCGAAAAGGAAGGTGGCATTATTGTTGGAGAATCTACAAAAGTTACGGAAATATCATTGCTAGCAATGTTTCTATTGATTTTTTCTGATTTTTTGTTTCTTTGATTCGATATTTGTTTGACATCGATTGAGATAGCATTGTGAATTCAGTGTAAATAAACTGAGAATATAAGCAAGGGAGTCAAAACAATCTTTTTCATTGCTGTCATTGTATTCATCTTCTTCATTTTTGGAGTGCGTAAAAATGACGGTTCATTTTCTGTTTCCAATTATTGATTCTGTTCAAAATCGATTGTTTAGTTATTCATTTATGATCTCATTGGGTTATAGCAACTCTATCTAACATCTTGGTAGTATATTATTTTTTTAACATACAAAACATATATGTGGATCTGGATCCAGACCTCAAACTAAACCTGATATCGGATCCATAGTTTTTCCGTTGCATCAAGTTCGAATCCAAATCCATTAAATCTGAAAAATTAGGTTTGGATCCATGAATTTGGACGGTCCAAAATCGTCGCTCATCCCTAGTTTATCCTACTATCTTGGAGCAAACAACATGGAGTTCAATGAACGGTGGCAATGAGAGATCGTATTCCACTTTTAATAATTTCACCATATAAGCCCGGGCATCTCTGCGAAGCTTTGTGAACAATAATGTATTTTAGATACTCCCTCCATGTATGTATGTATGTATGTATGTGTGTATGTATGTATGTATGTATACTTTTCCAACTTTCAATATATTTTTTATCCAATTATTCCCATCCTACCCTTATTAATGTGAGCAACTTTTCAAGATTAAAATATGTATGTATACTTTTCCAACTTTCAATATATTTTTTATCCAATTATTCCCATCCTACCTTTATTAATGTGAGCAACTTTCAAGGTTAAAGTATTATTTTTTTTAAAAAAAAAATGTATGCAAATGCGTTTATATTATTAAATTATAAAGGAAAATCCCCACCCCATATGTGATTCGAATATCTGACCTCTAGAGTCATAACTCAGTCTCTACCACTAAGCTAAGACATGAATCACAGATTAAGTATTAATATCATCAAAGTAAATTAATAAAATATCGTTAAATTTTTAATTTTATTAAAACCCGTGAATTAGTTAAAGTGTCGTATATAATATTTTAAAACCTACACTATTTTAGGTTCTTTAATTGGCTCATATATTAACTGTTGGCCATAATAATTTAAAATGTTCTTATTTCCATTTGCTTCAGTTCTCGTGTTACAAATATTATTGGAAAATACACAAAAATACAATATTTAGTATAAATAATTACTTTTTTTATCTATTACTTAATTTAATTGTCAAAAGCATATTGTCAAGGTTTTGAATTTACATTTCTACCACCTTGTGATAATCTCGTCGAATTTTATAGTTATCTTATAGCTATTTCAAAATAATGTAATTTTTGGTATTTTTTTACCATGATTTTATTATACTTTATTTATAGTATATTATAATTAATGTAAACATGTTATATTTATGTGTTTTTATTTAATTTTTGTGTTTGAATTTATTTTTGATATAACAAAATCGCATTTTATAGTTATCTTATAGTTATCATATAGTTTACTTATAGATATATTCAATACAACAAAATCGCATTTTATAGTTATCTTATAGTTAATTCAAATTGATGTAATTATGTTATATTTTTGCTATAGTTTACGTTTAATATGTCAAATTGATATAGTTGTGTTATATTTATTTGTATTTAATTAAGTATGTGTTTTAACTATGTGACAACTATAAAAGAACTATAAAATAAATATGTATCAGTATAAAAAGTTCAGAAAAAGTATAGCATCATGGATCTTATTTTGAAGGGAAACATAAAGATGAAGAAAATATTCTAAAACGACATGTTGAAAAAATAAACGGTTTGTGAGATAAATAAAAAATAAGAAATTAGATTTAAAAAAGAAAGAGGAATGTTAAAATGTAAATAAGAATAATTTAGAAGGTAAAACTTCCAAATAAATTGTTAGAAATATACTAATTATGTAAATTACCCAATATTATTTTAGTTTCTCCATTTTAAGGATGCCCACCATGTGTTAGGAATCCTTACTATAAAGATAAAGAAAGACACAGTAAAGGGATTGAATGACTTGATTTTATTAACATAAACATTGGCTTAAATAGTCATTCAATACACAATCTTAACAGAATAATAAAAACATAAAATATCTCAAACTGATAACAGAAACATAAAAAAATGAAAATACTAAAAGATGCTCCTGAAGACCATGACTTTATTCAACTAGAAATAGTAACGTTAAACTCTTTTTCCCTCCCTTAAACCAAATGTTTCGAAGCAATTAGTTTAAAACATATATTTCACACACCCCCACCAGCTTCTTGAATTTCTGAAATAATTTAAGCTTCAATGACTTGGTCATTGGTCATTATGTATGATATTTGGTCCTGACTCCCGCAATAAAATAATCCAATTATACCATCTTTAGTAAGATTCCTTAAGAAATGGAATCTCACATCAATATGTTTGCTGCGTCCTTGCATAACTGGGTTTTTACATAGCTTGATGGTTGTACTATTGTCACAAAACACAGAAATGCAATCTCCATTGGAATGTCTCAATTCCCTTAAAATTCTCTGCATCTAAACTCCTTGATAAGCATGAACTGCAGCTGCAACAAACTCAACCTCAGTGGTTGATAAAGTTACAATTGGTTACTTTTTTCAGCACCATGAGACAGCACTTGAGTTCAACAAATACACAACCTGATGTGCTCTTCTTGTCTTCCAAATCTCCAGCATAAACGCTATCCGTAAACCCCAACAATTCACCATCTCCTCCTTTCTAATAAAGAATTCCATTATTTACTATCCTTTTTAAGTAGCATAATGCTCTCTTTGCTTCCTGAAGATGAATCTCCATTGGTTTTGCCATATATGTACTAGTAAAACATGTAGCAAACATCATGTCTGGTCTTGTGACAGTGAGATACATTAAGCTACCTACCAATTGCTTGTAATATGTTTCATCGACAAAGTCTCCAACCTAACTTTTACTTATTTTGAAACCTAGAACTATTGGAGTGCTCTCTGAATTACAATCCATCGTACAAAACCTTCTCAAACCTCCAAAGCATATTTTCTTTGGCATATAAAAAGACCATCAGACCTTTGTAGCACCTCAATTCCAAGAAAAAAAACCTCACTTTTTCTAAGTTAGACATATTAGATTCTCTTAACATAAAGGCTTTAGATTCAGACATCATAACTTCATCATTACCAATAAAGATTAAATCATCAACATAAACACTAACAATGATAATCTTTCCTTCTTTGCCTCCCTTTTTGAATAATGTCTACTCACTATCGCACCTTTGAAACCCTTCACTAACAAAATGTGACTCAATTCGACTCAACCAAGCTCGGGGAGCTTGTTTTAATCCATATATAGCTTTGTGTAACATGTAAACTAGGTTCTCACTTCCCTTCTTTCTCATATCCTCTTGGCTGCTCCACATAAACATCTTCATTTAGCTCATCATGGAGAAAAGCCGACTTCACATCCAACTGAAAAATTGTCCAATTCTTTTGTGCAGCAAGAACAATTATCATCCTTACTATATCCATCCTTGCGACAGGTGCAAACACTTATGTATAGTCCACTCTGTACTTTTGAGAGTACCCTTTAGCAGCCAAACGAGCCTTGTACTTGGTCATATCTCCATTCACATTGTACTTGGTTTTGCAAACCCACTTTACTCCTATTATTTTTTCTTTAGTTGGCAGCTCAGTGAGTATCCATGTTTGATTTTTTTCGATGGTTTTGATTTCATTGTCTAGGACTAATCTTCAATTGACACTCTTTATAGATTCCTCAAAGCTCAAAGGATCACTTGATACAACCATATGTACTTCATCATCTATTAGACTTTCACCATTAACATAATCATTCAGCCATGTTGGAGGTTGCCTTTCACGAGATTTCCTTAGCTCCCTTGCTCTCTCTTCACCCCTATTACAACCATCTTTATTGTCTCTAAATCCCTCACCACTTATATCTTCTACCACCTCTACATCAGTTTTTTCCTCATTCTCACTTTCACTCATCCCTTCTTCGCTTCCATCATTATTATCATCACCCCATTATAGACCCACTGCTATTTGTTTTACATAACTCACATCCTAATCCCATTTTTTTCTTCTTCAAAAACCACATCTCTACTCACAAAAACTCTGTTAGAAATTGGATAAAATAACTTATAACCTTTTGATTCCTCATTAACCCCCCAATAGAACACAAGTAGTGCTTTTATTATAAAGTTAGTCCTTTCTTTCGAAACATGAACATGTGAAATACAGCCAAAAACTAAAAAAAGATCGACTGAGGCTTTCACTCCACTCTAAGCTTCCTCTAGTGTAAGATCTTTTACAGACAATGTTGGATACCTATTCAGGACATAAATAGTCAACTCACTGGCTCTGGCAAAAAAGACTTCGGAATATTCTTCTCCGATTACATGGAGAGAATCATGTTCATAACGATTCTATTTTTTCTTTCGGCCACTCCATTTTGTTGCAGTGTGTAAGCGGTGGTTAGCTACCTTTTGATCCCACTTTGCTAGCAAAAATCATTGAATTCATTTAAAGTGAATTCTCCTCCTCTTTCAGTGCAAAACCATTTGATAAACAACTCTGTTTCTTTTTCAATAGTAGTCTTGAAGCATTTAAAAAAGCTTAGAGCCTCTTAATTTTCAATCAAAAAATATACCCATTCTTTTATACTATAATCATCAATAAATATCAACATGTACTTCTTGTTGCTATTTAATGTAGGGGTGATATATCAGCATGAATAAGTTCCAAATTTTGAGCTGCTCTTTATGAACTCTTTTTAGAATAGAGTTGTGATGTTGCTTCCCGTTGATGCAATCAATAGTTACATTAGGAGCATTGAGTTGAGGAAGTCCACGTACCATGTTATTGTACAACAAGGTTCTCAAAACTTTGTAACTTAAATGCCCATATCTTTGATGCTATAAGTAAAATGAGTTTTGAGTCCTTATTGAAAGCATTAATCTGGTTTACTTTGGAGGAAGATTGAAACTTAGGTAGTAAGATAAACATCCGATTAGCATTCATGTTGGTTTGAATTATGAGACACTTCTCTGGATGAAATATTTTGCACATCCCTTCCTTGATTAAAATGACTATACCTCTTTCTTACAATTGTCCTATGTTCAAGAGATTATTTCTCAATTCAGAAACATAGTATATCCTAAGAACAACATGATTTACTCCATTTAACAGTATCTCCGCACTTCCTTTCCTTTCACATCTATCGTAGTGTTATTTCCCAATTTTACTGGATGATGAAATGTTTCATCAAGATTAGTGAGCATATTTCTATCTCCACACATGTGATTAAAGCACCCCAAGTCATGAAAACAATGCATCTTCTCTTCTAGCATTATTCAACTCAACACAAGACATCAAAAGTATTTCTCCTCTTCCTTTACAAATTCTGCATAATTTGATTCTTTGTTTAAAGGACATTCATTTCGAAAATGTCCAAGTCGATGATAGCGATAACACTCAATGGTTGCCTTGTTGAAATTTGCTCGACCTCTTCCTCTTCCTCTGTAGGTACAGCGACCATGACCTCTTACTCCTTCATATGTCACCTTTAAGACTTGCTCCTCCCTATTTTGCCTCTAGAACTTTTGTTCATGTACAATCGATGAGCTTCATAATTTATCGATAGTAAGAGAATTAATGTATTTTCACTCCTCAATAGAACATACATTAAAATGAAAATTTTCAGTTAAGGAGCGTACAATTTTTTCAACCACTTTGACTTCCTGCATATCTTCCCCATAGACTTGCATCTTGTTGACCACTGTCATGACTCTGGAAAAGCACTCAGTCACTTGTTCATCAGCCCTCATTTCAAGTGTTTCAAATTCTCTGCGGAGAGCTTGAAGATGAGGCCTCTTAACTCCTGGATTTCCTTCATCCTTCTTTTTCATGGAATCCCATATCTCTTTGGATGTATCCTTCTTCGGAATGGTGTCAAGGATAATTTGATCAATCGTATGAAAGTGATAATTCTTCAATTTAAAAAATGCAACTTCATCTCATCGTTCTTCTTTCGTTGTGCATCTGTCAACACCAATTCACTCGTTTGCTTTATTGATAAGTGATTTGCAAGTACACTTATACAACAATCGCTCGAGAATATAGAGAATCTAGTGATCGAAACAAGGATTCGAATCACTTAAACATTTTCTCGCTGACACTTGTGAACATAGAGAACTCTCTATCTACACACACTATATGCAACCCTATAATTGCACTCTAATGCTCTCCTCTCTGGTGGTGCACTATGACCCATGAAATTGTAAGGTATGGAGCCCTATTTATAAAGTTTGAAGGGTGCGTCTATCCAAATGAAGGGTTGTGTCTATTGGTGAATGATTGCATCTCTTTATTATGATTGGTTGAGAAGCTTTGATTTAATCCACAATGGGTAGGCACCTTTTCATGATTGGTTGACTTATGATAAGTGTCTTTTCGTTGGTAATTGATGGTGGTTGATCATGCTTATCTGGCGGTTGGTAGTTAAGAAGATAATACCAGAAAATAGTCCAAGTCGCGACCGCGATATACATGTCGCGAGCGTAAATCTTTGATTGGCAGACTTCTGATCTGAAGAAGAACTAGTCGCGACCTTGAAC
>CATIWQ010769384.1:0-15691 GCA_949673415.1 Euphorbia schlechtendalii | reverse complement strand
ACCTTATTTTAAATAGTTTACATGCTCATTTAATTATGTTCATGCAATTGGATTTACGTGGATATCAAATAATATTAATTATCCAATATTTTCGGGGTAAATAATAAATAAAAATATATAATTAATATTTAAATACGGATCTGGGTCCGGATCCGGGTTTCATTACCTGGACCCGGACCCGGACCCGGACCCGTATCCTGGACTCGGACCCGGATCTGACGGGTCCATAAAATCGAGATCCGAACCCTAAAAAACGGATCCGGATCCACGGATCCGGATCGGGTCCGGGATCCGTTGCCATCCTTACTCCCTGATCATCCAACTAGATTAGCTAATTTATTGTCATGAAGCATGGGTATCAAGAATGGCAAGCTTCGCAACATAAATCTTATTAGGATGTCATATTTTTTAAAGCTCGAATCCAGGACTTTTTCCTACGTTGCTAGATGATGTTATTAGTGTCTATTTTCCTAACTCTGTAATCTAGCTTTGTTTCTCTCTTTTTATAAAAACAACATGTCCAATATGGTGATATATATACTATCTTAAACCTAATCAACTATTTAAGTTCAAAGTAGGAATTCTCATGTTTACGGTGAATCAACAAATTCAAGTAACAAATAAGTAGATAACTGAATTTGAGTGGCGTTTCTCTTGTTCATGTCCAATCCTGACATTAAGCTCCATGCAAAATTGTATTTCAAATTATACATCGAGTCATTTAATAAATTTAATTCCGTAATGATACCGTCCCTTGAACTTGGTCCAAATACCCTATTGTCTTTCTGACTTTTAAAATGCACATGATACCCTTTCAACTTGTAAATCTGCACCACATAACCACTTGCATATGATGTGGGAGTTGACATAGCATGTTGTTTGACTAATTTAACAAAACAAGAAAATTAATGAAACATTCAACAAGGCTCCATCGGATTTCGAGCTTCGAAATTTCCTTCGTCACATTCACTCATGCTCCATCTACTAACACCCATTTTCCTCCTAGTCTGGTAAACTCCAACAAGACGTAGACTCCTTCCAATCTTAGATTCTTTGTTTGCATCGGCTATGATGACAGGCTCCATTGTGTTGAGTATACTGACTCGCACCAAGACTATGGATAAAGGGTTAGTATAAAGAGTAGTGATTTGAAAACAGTTAGAGAAATTGAAAGGGGGAAGAGAAGTGGGTTCCAGAGGTGAAGAGTAACTTAAAGTTTTGAGGTTTTTGTTGGGTGAAATGGAGAAGATTAGAAGATGAGTAAAAATTTGGATTTATTAAATTTTAAAATTTAATGTCACACGTCTAGATTTGATTGGTTTGATTTCTATCTTTCTTTGATTTCTATCTTTCATCAGTGTCTAACTCATTCGACCCTAGTTCAATTGGACGGAAAGAGTTATGTAATACATTTTTTCACAAGTTTAAGAAGTCGCATGATGTGTTATAAAAGGTTAGGGGCAGTAGGTTAATTGTGCAAGTTGATGAGATTATTGATGTGTTTGGCCTAGAATATATAACTAGTAGTAACTAGTTGAAATGATAAAATGCGACTAAAAAACCAAATTGAATTGCAAAACAATTTTTTTAGCATTGTTTGATAACATAGCTATATTTTATCAAATTAAATTAGTTTGGTTACATAAAATGATTTTGTTTGTTTATAATTGTTTAAATGTATCACTAGCTCTCTCAACTTATCCTATTTCGTATGTTGCCCCCTTAAATTTTGAGAAGGTTCCCATAATCACTGTAACTTTATAAAAGTGCACTAGTTTTCCCCTGAGTGTCCTATGCCAGCTTTTGATTGCAGAAAGAAAAAAATAAGATAATGATACCTTTGAAAGATCAAATCAACCAAAAGTTGATTCATGGCATTCGATGGGCAATCTGGTGCCTTTTTTAAAGTTAAAAGGTGCTATGAGAATCATAAAACTGTTTGTGGGCCGCCCAGCCTGCCTGAACTCATAGTGAATGAAATGAGTTGAGAAATGATTTTTTGAATTTTGCCCGACCCGAATCCGTTAAAACCCGCAAAATTAAATGGTATGGGTTTGGGAATAGTCTTAAATCTCACTAAGAGACTCAAACCACATTATTTTTATACAAAATACTTTTTCATAATTATTTAATTTGGAAAATAAATAATCCTAGTGAAAAAAAGTTTTTGTTACTGTTGGACCTAGTAGGGTGTAAAGTAAGTCAGAGGGGGTGAATGACTCTTTTTCGAGTTCAACAATTGCTTTAGAAGGCGAGCGGGACTTGCTTATGAAGTTACTTCTGAATATTAAGATTTTACTCAAAATTCCCCTTTTGTTTTAGGTATGGTTTTAGCTTATTGAGTTAATTAATATAAGAGCAATAAATGATGTAGAGTTTAGAAAATGCAAACAACTATTTTTATCCTGGTTCAGCCTCTGCTTCATCCAGTCCTTGGAATCTCTTGTCTAAGATTTAATCCACTATCCGCTCTTCTTCTGATGAAGAGAAAACCTTTTTATAGTGCTGGTTGAAGTACCCTCCAACAACCTTTACAAGTTTTGAGCTATACCAATATAGAAGTACCCTCCTTGCTATATCTAAGGCTCTTAGCTTTTAACTTACAAAGTATCTTCCTATTAAGTTTACTAAGCTCCCTCACATTAACTTAACAAGATGGTGTTTACGATTTTTTTTAGAAAAGAAAAATTGAGTTTCTGAACGTTGTCTTAGTAAAACTCTATTACAAATAGATATAAAGAGAAGTGTTTATTTTTGGGTAATTCAAAAGAAGTTTGCAGTAGATTGTGAAAGCCTGTTTGCACTCCGAATACTTGATAAAGTCAGCAACCTTCTTCAATGGTGGATAACATCCTTTTATAGAGGGAGAGAATGTTTACGTTGATCTTAGATTCTTGCTTAAAATCTTCTTGTTATCTCTATGCAACCTTCCGTTAAGAATCCGTTTAAAGAGTGACAAGTTTCGAAGAAATCCGTGTGACATCTACTAGGTAGATTTTTGGTCTCCACCATTGTACGATTGTCTGCTGTTGTTCCTTAGTCACAACAATTTTTATCCTTTTTCATACAAGGTACGTTGGCACGTGATGACATTTAATGTGAAGTCATCTCCCGTGACTTTAGTGTCAAATAACTAAGTTATCCTTTAGAAAGGCTTCTGAAGCTAGTTATTACTTTTGAGGCGAACCTTTCTTCTGAAGCTTGATGATTGGTGAACTTCTAAAGTTTTGATTCCTTCTGGAGCTTCTTATGCCTCTGAGAGTCTCATAGAGCTTCTGAAAATTCCTGTTCTTCTGAACTCAGAACTTTCAAAACTTAATTTCTTATTTTAGAATCCAACAATCTCCCTCATTTTGTTGGTTTTAAGTGACCTTAAGCACAGGGAGGAAAACTTGCAAGCTCCCTCATAATGATGGCCATGTTCTAAGTTGCGTCAATCTTCTTTTTAAAAGCCTGCTCGCAATTACGTACATAAAGAAGATAGTACAACACAATGTTGTACTCAGAACAGGAATAACAAAATTTTCATTAAATTTGGAAGAGCTTTCAATTTTTGTTTATAAGAAAACGTTAGCTATTCTAAGCTATATGTAAACAAAACTTTCTACAAACTTTCATCAGTGTTTAATTTTTAAAACTTCATAGTCTTCTGGCCTCTTTTCTTCTCCACTTTGAGTATCAATCTCCATAGAGCTTGAAGTGGGTGCTGAAGGCATACGCCTCTCCCGGACATCCTTAAAGTTGTGCTTATCCTTCTCCCTCCACTTAGTGTCAACAATCTTCTTTTCATCAAGAGCAAATCACTACATGCACTCTTGAACAACAACTGCATTTGCTTGAAGAGGGGGAATGATCTGTTGAATCAACCTTGCAGCTTTATTGGAGACAGAGGGAAAGACGTTTTCTAGGATGACTTAAAGTGCTTTCTAATTCCAGATCCATTAAGTGTTTAGCCCATTTTCCAGATGCTGTAGGAATGGGACTATCTCACTATCATGCAAGCAGAAGGAATGGAGAGAGAGGCCACCAATCTTGGTACTTAAACCTATACTCTTTTGAAGACCTTCTGATGTACTGACTTGCCTTGATATCACTGTATCTTTAGCTTCATTAATTACTTTAACCAATCCAGCAGTGGCTTTAGTGATTTCGTCTGTGATATCATCAACGACTTCATTCTTCTAGTTAAAAGTGACATCAATTAACTTCTTGGTAATAGTATCAATCACCTTGAGTATTGCAGATTTGATCTCTCCTGGAATCCTCAGGGTTTCATTCTTAAAATCAGTCATGAATTTCATTACTTCCCCAAGGCTATCTTGAATTCTTCCTTGCTGCCACAAACAGAGGACATTCTGCTTTCTGAGCTCCTTGATTTCCTCCTTCAGCCTTATGGAGTATTCTATTTGGCATCTTTCAATGGTAATCCCCATAAGTTGAAATTACATATACTATCTACCTTTGGGACTCCTCCTTAATGCCATTCACTTCATCATGGATCATCTCCAGACCCTTCTCCCCAATTCCCATCATGGTATTCATCTCAACCAAGGTATCCCTTATATCGATATAGTTGTCCAACCTTATCTCTATTAGTGGTTGAAGGTGCTGGATCAACAATGATTTGATTTGGATCGGAAGGGGAATCTTGTTAGCCATATCAATGATTATCTGAGTTTGTTCAGTGACCAAGGCTACGCTCTAGGCTAGTTGGCTGTTGAAAGATATATATTGGAGATCTACTACCGAATTATTAAGTCTCAGAGCCATGGTTAGTAGATCATCCAAGGTCTTCCCCATGTGGTGGATAGAATTGATGGGCACATTCAATGAAGCACCAATCCCTGAAGTAGCCTCCCCAATCATCCATCCTCTACTGCTGAGGGATTCATCACTGTCAATTCTTTGAGAGAAAGTCCTCTGAACTAAATTTATTCCTCCTTAAGGATTTGACACAACTCTTGTCTCAACAGGATTTTTAGTGGGTTGCTAGAGAGAAGTTGGTTTGAATTTGGCTCTGACTTCCTCATATCCTTCCACAATCTTCAATTCATTATCTTCTTGCTCATTAACTTTCTCCATTATTACTTGCTCCTTCTTCTCTTCTTCCTTCTCTTTTTCTTCCTCCCTTATCTCTTCTGGCGATATATAGTGTTTAGAAAATACGGATCTCGCCATCTTAACAAAATCAGCAGCAAGATCTTATTCTGAAGGTTTGACTCCCCATTCCACAACTACATTCCTTTGCTCTTCCTCCTTCATGAGTGCTGCTAGGAATAGATCTTCCTTTGGTATAGTCTCTTTCAGCAGAGATTTCCCAGCAGCTTCCTCCACCTTTTCCTCGGACTCTGAGGCTAGATCTTTGACTACCTCTTGAGCAATAGAAGCAACAACCATAAGAAGATTTTGAATTTTACTACCTCTTGGGCGTCTCAAGAGGAGCCATGAATAGGTGGGAGGGATCAAAGATTGAATTTTGCTAGCTTAATGGTGGTGACTTCGGCTTTTCAGCAAATGCTTCTTTCTTTTCTACTATAAATTCAGGTGGATTGGCCACCTTTGGGGGTGGAGATGATGGTTTCAAGGGAAGAGCTCCCAAAGGCAGGTCAAAGTCCACTAAAGCCCCGACTAGCAGATATTCTTCTGAATTATCTTCTAATTTCCTTCTCTCTTTTGAGGAAAACTAGTGCCATAGTTATAATCATATTGCTGAGGGATCCTCTACTTTGTGGTTGAAACTTATCCTTGATATGGCTTTGGTTGTTAAAGCTGCTTCTGAGGAAGATTAAACTTCTAAGCCTACTCCTTCTTCCAAGGATTGACTTTGTTTGGTAGAGTGATCTTTCCTGATAGATGACCTTCAAGCATCATTACTCTCCTACCGAGTTCTGTTGCATTTATTCCTACCAGGACTAGCTCTTTCTTACTTTTCTCGATTTGAGCTTCTAATTCTCCTTGCCCTTTGTAGATTTCTATGGCTGTGTTATCTCTACCTCTATCATGAATGCAGAAGTCTTCAAAGTCTTCTTCTAGAAGCTTCATATGCTTCTTGTTCTTTTTCACCTGTTTGTATTTGTGCAAGAACTTGCATAATTTCATCAAGAATTTTGAACTCAGAGTTTACCTCATTATGTTCACATGATTTATTCCTGGAGGATTGATTAGTTGATGAAACTCTTTCTATACTATTGTGCCATGATCTGACTGTTAGACCATTGTCATCAACTACCATGAAACATATTTGCGCAGTTTCCTCTTCATTTCCAGATGATTCAGAAGAGCTTTCATTATCACTATTGCTCCATATTGCCACCATGGCCTTCTTTCCTTGTTCTTTTCTTAATTTTGGACAGTTTAATTTGATGTATCCTTCTTGATGACATTCAAAATAAGTAATATTCTTGGGATTCTCTCCTCTACTGGACTTTTCTTCAGATGATTTGAACTTTGCTCTTGTAAAGTCTTTCTTCTGAAAGTTCGACTTCTGAAGGAAGCTTCCTTTCTTCTGGAATTTCTGAGGAGTTCTTGAATTCTTCTTCATGAACTTCCTGAATTTCCTTACTAACATAGCCATTTCTTCATCATCTTTAGAGGAGCTGTCTCCTATAGCTTCTGCTTTAAGGATGATAGCTTTCTTACCTTCAGCTTTCGCCTTGTCCTTTTTCTGAAAGTTCTGCATAGAGATTTCATGAGTAATTAAAGATCCAATTAGCTCATCATACTTGTAAGTGGTGAGGTCTTGAGCCTCTTCTATTGCAATCTTCTTTGCTTGCCATTTCTCTGTTAGACTTTTGAGGATTTTCTTTACTTGTTCCTCTTCTGAAAAATCCTTTCCTAGCCTTTTTAGCTCATTGTTAATGTTGGTGAATCTCGATTTCATGCTGGATATGGATTCAATTTCCTCCATTTCGAACAACTCATACAAACGCAAATGTTGGTTGATCTTGGATTCCTGTACTTTGATTATTCCTTCATAGTCAACTTTCAATTTCTTCCAGATCTCTCTAGTGCTTTCACAACCTGAAATTTTGCTGTATTCTACTGCATCTAAAGCACAATGAAGAAAATTAGTAGCAGCTGCATTACTTTGCAATTTCTTCATGTTGGAATCATTATATGCACTTTCAGGTTTAAGGGCCGTAATTCCATCCTTAATAATCATAGCTATGTATGGTCCATTGGCTATTACCAGCCAAGCATACATGTCTTGAAATTGGATGAAAATTTTCATTCTGTTCGTTCAGAATGTGTAATTCTGTCCGAAGAATAGAGGAGGTCTAGACACAGATAATCCTTTCAGAAGGATCTGCGTTGTCATATTTCTATGTTGATGTTTCAAACTATTTTCACCCATGATGATCATTTACTCAAAATGTATTTAAATCTTTTGTTTGAGTTTAGCTCTGATACCAATTGCTACACTGAGTAGGGTGTAAAATAGGTCAGAGGGGGGGGTGAATGACTCTTATTCGAGTTCAACAATTGCTTCAGAAGGTGAGCAAAACTTGCTTCTGAAGTTACTTCTAAGTATTCAGATTTTATTCAGAATTTCCCTTTTGTTGTATGCCTTGTTAAACAAGTATGATTTTAGCTTATTGAGTTAATTATTACAAGAGCAATAGATTATGTAGAGTTTAGAAAATGCAAACAATGATTTTTATCCTGGTTCAGTCTCTGCCTAATCGAGTCCTTAGAATCTCTTGTCTAAGATTTAATCCACTATCCACTCTTCCTCTAGTGAAGAGAAAACATTTTTACAATGCTGATTGAAGTACCCTCCAAGAACATTTACAAGTTTTGAGCTATACTAATACAGAAATACCCTCCTTGCTGTATCTAAGACTCTGAGCTTCTCACTTATAGAGTACCTTCCTCTTAAGTTTGCTAAGCTCCCTCACACTAACTAAACCCAAGCTAGTGTTTACGATTTTATTTTTAGAAAAGAAGATTTGAGTTTCTAAACGTTGTTTTAGTAAAACTCTATTACAAACAGATATGAAGAGAAGTGTTTGCTTTTGGGTGATTTAAAAGAAATTTGCAGTAGATTGTGAAAGCTTGTTTGCACTCTTGAATACTTGATAAAATCGACAACCTTCTTCAATGGCGGATAACATCCTTTTATAGAGGAGAGAATGTTTCTTTTGATATTGGATTCTTGCTTGAAATTTTTAGTTATCTCTATGCAAGTTTCAGTTAAGAATCCGTTTAAAGAGTGACAAGTTTCGAAGAAATCCGCGCGACATCTGCCAGGTAGATTTTTGGTCCCCACCATTGTACGATTGTCTGCTATTGTTTTTTAGTCACCAACTGCTTTTGTCCTTTTTCATACAAGGTACATTGGCGCGCGATGACATTTAATGCGAAGTCAGCTCCCGTGACTTTTAGTGTCAAATGATTAAGTTATCCTTTAGATTGGCTTCTGAAGCTAGTTACCATTTTTGAGGCGAACCTTTCTTCTGAAGCTTGATGATTGGTGAACTTTTGAACTTTTGATTCCTTCTAGAGCTTCTTATGCCTCTGAGAGTCTTATTGAGCTTCTGAAAAATTCTTGTGCTTCTGAACTCAGAACCTTCAAAACTTAATTTCTTATCTCAGAATCCAATAGTTACAATTCTATTGGGAAAATTTTGATGTAATATAATTAGGATAATATATAGAAGATATTGAATAGATTTTGTAATAAAATCTAAATAATAAACATAAATATTTATTATAGTGTAAATTTATATTTTTTAAGTAATCCCAACTTTCAGCACGAACCTAACCCGGATCCAACCCAAAACAAATTTAGGTGAATTGGGATGAGCATTTATAAGTAAAAGCTCATTATATCCGGCCCGAACCCGGTTCATAATCATATTTAGAGACTCATTTTAAAATTTAGGGAGACAACAAGTGAAATGAAACAAGTCAAAAGAGGTGACAATATATTTGGCCCTCGTTCAATAACCATAAAAAATGAAAATATAATAGTTGATGGTTGTGGACAATCTTATGTTATATAAACAAGCCTAGAATTAAATACGAATGAAGGCTTAATATATGCTATTACATTATTTTCTACTAAAAATGAATTAGAACTTTATAAGAATTCTTATTTTTTTTAATAAATAACCAATAACATCTTAGACTCATTCTCGTTAGGACTTTTTTCACAAATGCTGGAATATGAAAATATAATTTAGTTTAATCATCATTAATTGTAAGAACTTTAACTAATTAGATTTAATTGTAATTTTATCCATCCTTATCAACAACAACATTGTCTTTGTTAATTAATTTGAATTCTTAATTTAAAACGATCATATCTTTCAAATCGTTAATTTTTTTTGAAACGATTCTTTAAAATATTTTATTCGTTTCATTTTAATCTTTAAAACAAGATCCATCTCGATATTCTTTCGATAAAAAAATCTAAAATTGAAATTGGTAATTCATATCATACGAGTTTGCATTTTGGTATAATGTTCATTATATTATATTTCTTTATACGTGATTTTTTCCAGGTGACAAAATGCGTGTAACGTGTTATATGAGTTTACGATTTGATATGACATTCATTATACCATATTTTTTATATAAAGAAACATTGTATAATGAAAATTATATCAAAATATAAAATCATATAATGAATTATAACAATTTTTCTCAAAAGTATTTCGAGTTGTATTTTATTTTAAAGATAAAAATGAAACAGACAAAATATTTTAACAAATCAATTCAAAAAAATTAACCGTTTGAGAAATATAATCGTTCTAAGTTACAAAATTCAAATTAATTAAGAGAATGTTGTTTTAAGGTAACAGTGCAGTTTACGTATGAGTCAAATAAGAAAATACAGTAAGATAAAATTACTAATGTATATAGTTTAAATAAAATTACAATTAAATCGACTCAGTTAACATTCCTTACCATTTTTCTCATAGAAAATTATATAAATATTATTAATGACGAGAACTTAAAAACCAAAACAAGTACCAATTGTTCAAGAAAGTTCACTCCAGCCATTTAAAAAGAAGCACGTGGCCAAATCCTAATCATGAAATGGATAAAATCTCTCAAGGTAAGCCTTTATGCTGAAAACATAGAGGAACAATAAACAAAGAAAGAAGCAGCTTCAACATAAAACATGACAATAGCTGTAATAGCATCATCTTACTCATCTCGAAAGTGTTTCACAGCAAATTATAAAACTCCCACCCCTCAAGTTCATAAGCCCAAACCAAAACTAATAATCTCTTGCACCCAATCCCCGGAAAAAGATTCTTCTGGCAACAGGTAATTCTGCAATTTTAATTCTTGAATCAACTGAATCTTGGTTTCATTTGTTTGATTTGAGGTTGATTGGCATTCAAATAGGGGAAAGAAGGAGGAGAATGAACTAGTAAAGCTAGCAATAGTAACAGTGGCAGCAGGAGTACTTACATTGGGGTCAGTTGGTGATGCATTTGCAGCTAAATCTGGGGGTAGAGTTGGTGGCCAAGCTTTTAAGTCTTATTCTGCCCCTAAATCTTCCCCTAGAATCCGAAATAACTCCAGGTAACTGAATTGACTCAATTGCAGCTCGGGCCTAAGAAGGCCTTTTTAATTACTTCTTTACATGAATTATAGATAATCAAAGTTCATTGGTGGCTGAGACGAGTTCAATTTTTGAAACTGATATTTATTGTTGAAATTCCGTCATATGTTGGACTTAGCATATAAATAGTACCTTAAGGAGTTGACAAAGTAATTATGTCATATATGACTTGTGTTGTATGGTATGCTGAAAATTCTTAGTTATAACATGTGCTAGGCATATAGGTGTAGAAGCGTTAGGAGATATAGCTGAAAGCTATATGTAACCAAATGCTAATAACTGTTATTTGATAAATGCCCACATAAATCATATCTAAATAATAACAGTTTCAAGACCCTTTTTGCTCTCTATGCTATAACTCTTTTATCTTTCTACTCCCTTTTCTATAACCCTTTTATCCCTTTTCTATCCTAGGACCATCCAATTGTTTAAGGATGATGGTTTGAAGGAGCATTGAAATTGCGTAAGATCGATAAAAAGTAGCGTGTAACTCAGCAAGATTAGTTATAAAATAACATATAAGGATTCTCTAAATTTGCAAATTGCCAAAGTTGTAAATTTTTGTCAATCTCAAACATTCATTAAGTTTTAATGGTTAATATTTAACTGTATTATTGATAGTACAAAAAACTTAAATTAAATCTATACCCTGAAAACTCAATGGATGGTTGAGATTGACTAAAATTTACAACATTACCAACTTCTAAATTTCAGAGAATCCAAATCCACAAACATATTGTAATATGCTTATTATCTTTTTATTTTTCTCTTGTTTTGGCTTGAATAAATAAATACATATTGAAACCCAACACAATGAAATGAATGGAGAAGACATAAATCAAACAAGTAAATTGCATCGTTATTGCAGGACAAATATATATGTGAATCCACCAGTAGCGCCGCCGTTAATAGGAGGATATGGGTATGGATATGGAGGATGGGGTTGGTCTCCTTTTTCGTTTTTCGCACCGGGCCCTACCGTTGCCATTGGCGTCGGCGATGGCTTTGATACCCTTCTTTTCTTCCTTCTTCTTGGTGCTGCTGCTGCTGTTTTTAGAAGATTCACAAGCTCAAGAAATGACGATGATGATGATTTCTAAACTCTAATCATTGTGTTGGTGGCTAGCTTGCGGAACTATACACATGTAATTAGCTAGTTAATGCACTTTTATGTTAATAAATACAACTTGTCAATGTTTAATACAAATTAGTAATTACTTTTCAATCTTATTACAACTGATGATAACCTGATTTAATTCAAATTTACACATATATACATGGCATTTTAAGGGTATAACAAAACAAAAACAGGAAAGCAATGGTTCGGTACTTCGGTTTATATTCAAGTGTTTCATTACAAAGTAGTTAAAGAACATGTTTTTTTTCCCTCAGATAAAATAGTTAAATTATCATTTGTTCATTCGAATAATCATTCTATTAGTCAAACAACTGCAATGACTGGTATTTTATCTCGTAAATTTTTATTAGCACAATACGAACTGTCATAACTGCAGTTGCTGGCCTACTTAGCATAATCATTGTTTTGAACGAGCTCAAGTACTCCACCTCCTGTCTCGACTGGGAATGGCCTAATCTCAACAAGAACCTGTAAGTAACCAAATTAATTAAAGACTAATGCAAACACTAGTCAAGTACATGATCGAATTTCATATTTTACCAATGCTCTAATCGGTACTTGATTAAGAAACATGTAGTTTTATCATTCTAAATGTCTAGTTTCATTCAGTAATGCAATGCCAAATGACTGATTACTAGTTTGTCGAACCTTTTCTTGTTTTCCTTGTTCAACCCAAGTCCCATTTTCGATGTCTTGGATCTGATTTAAGGTGCTTTTGTAGCGTAACCGAGTTTCGATTCTCATCTTTAGCATCATAGTAGAACTTGGACATGATCCACATGCTCCTTGTAGCTTTAATACAACATGAAGACCATCAATCTCATGTGACACCACATTTCCACCATCAAACATGAATTTGATTAATGATTGGAGGCGAAATCCTTAAAAACTATGATGATCGAAGGCAAGATCCTCCTCTCAAAGTGTTGGAGCCAGAGTAGCTTCATAACTAGAAAAAAAATCTTGTAAAACTATAATGATCGGGGGCGAAATCCTTTGAATTATAAATGGAGGTAGAATTACAAATGTTTGTGCCTTTTGAAGTTGAGACTTCAAGTATTGATCATAGTAAAGAGTTGAACTTTAGTAGTTCTTTTGGTGTCGATGATTCGAACAATACGAAATAATGGGAAAACGATTGATGGTGGAGATAGGATGAAAGTGGTGAATTATGTAGTTATGTTCAATGGGCGTGCTGGGCCGGGCTTGGATCGGACAGGCAACACTGTATGTGTGTAAAGCTCCAACCCAGCCCACATGAATAGTACACTTGGGTTGGATTTGGGTTTAGAGCTTCATTCATAAGCCCAACCCAAATCTGTCCATGAGATATTTATTATGTTTTTATATATTTAAATTCTAAAATTAAATAATTATATATATATATATATTAATAATTAATAATATATAAATGCATATTATGTATGTATGTATGTATGTATATATGTATGTATGTATGTATGTATGTATGTATGTATGTATGCACATACATATTTATATTGGGCATGGGTCTTTATACAACATCCAAACCCAACACAATAGATATTAGGGCCTTTGTGGGCTTGAGCTCGACCGGTTTTTATTGTAATATATTTGTCAAGGTTGCTACCAGTATAACATGCCTATTATGTAGTAAGGAATACATTAGGGAATGGATCGGAAGCTAGATTTATCCTTCAAGAAATTTAGATTGGGACGATGAGAAGAAAACTACCACTGAAACAACAAAATTGAGTAGTTCCGCCTCGTTAGATAGAGGAGAAGATGAGGAGAACGAATAAAGGGATAGGAAGACCCGAAGAATTAGGACAATCAAGAAGATTAAGGAGTGGGGGAGAGGAGCATTTAGATGAGATGAGGAAGAAAATCAGTGAGTTCAAGAAATTCCAAACCAAGTGGAGGAAAAAATTTAAAGCTTCAACGGTTTCATTTATGTGAAAGAGAGCGGATGAGCAGAACCATATAGAGTTAAATCAAAACGGGGAGTTTAGCTTCAAAAGAGGGTGTAGGAAGAAGAAAGTGCAATGTTCGGCAAGTGACACGTGGAGTGAAAATGACAGTTTTCCATGTGGACATCATAATTGTGGATTGAATTAGATTCTCTTTTCGGGTGTGAGCGAGCGACACGGAGCGGTGGGCCCAGAGCGCTCGGAAATGAGAGGCGCGGTCCATCGGGGTGTTTAGAAAAGTACACCGGGTCGGGGGACCCGGGAAAAGGTTGGAAAGAGAGAGCAAAAATAATTTTAGATCGGTTCGAACCTGAATCCATCGTCTCTTACTGTGGAGTCGCCACCTGGATTAGCTCTTTCCAGGAATTAGATTCTTATGAGGCTTAACATCTGGGGGACGGCCCACTAAGACACAGAGATTCGGGTCCGGGATAAGTTGCTTATTTCTTATGTGATCACATTATATTACATCTATAGAAAACCGTATTTTCTTAGGTACGCACATTTGTGCTTAGGTCATTTTTTGATTTTAAATGCATGATTCACGTATGGCAAAAATAATAAACCATCCACAAGGAGAAACAATAAACCATCTACAAAGCAGTAAGTAAATGCGGAAAATAAATGCCAAAAATAAAGATTACAAGGCTTCCAAAAATCTAGGGATGCAACCGCCAGCTAACCTATTAATTACATTTTCCAAAAAAATGAAATTGAGATACCCGAAGGAAAATTAAAATCCTAAACATACATCTAACCTGCTTCCTCAAAGGTTAGCACAAGGGATATCACATATGTTCGATTTGATTTTAGCGAGGCCCATGTGGCTTAATTAAAACTTTGATGGTTTAAAGTTGTTATTTTAAAAAAAATAGTTCATTTTTATTTACACATATGTTGATCAATTTTATTAGTGAAAATGATCGCATGGCATAGTGGTGAGGACTGTTATCCGGGAATATATTTTATTCCTTTCGTGGGGGTATTCTAACATAAAAATTAAAAAGAAATAAAAGAGGAAGAAGAGAATTACAACATTTACAATAATAAGAAATAAAAATAATTCCTAGGTCCACAAATAAAAATCAGAAAGAGATGAAGCGGATGAAGCAAGGAATCTGTAATTCTAGGAACTCAGAGGCTTACTCTTTCGACGTGAATCCACTTCGACGTATCTGTTCGATCCCCGGGAGCGTTCTTCGTTCGTTTTGATTTAATTGTAGTTTACTTGAAAAATAAGTGTTTATTTATCCAAAAAGATAATCAGATTCGGGTTCTAAATTTGTTTAAGACCCGAGAATATCTAAGGATATTTAAAGAAAAGGTAGATGAAAAAAAATGATTTGAAAACAATTAAAATTTGGAATCCAAATGACTTTTGGATCCGAATATCTTTGAAGAAAATATTTATCCGAAAGATAATCAGACTCGGGTTCTAAATTTGTTTTAGACCCGAGAATATCCGAGGATTTTTAAGAAATGTAGGAAGAAGAATGATTTGAAAATAATCAAGATTTGGGATCAAAATGTGTTTTGGATCTAAATTATTCAAAAGAAATTAAAAGAAAATATTTTGAATGTTTTTCTCGTTATCTTTTTCTCTGAAAATTTAATTTTTTGTCTAAAATTTCGATCCCCCCACAATCCAAAAATGTCCGACTATTTATAGAAAAAACCCGGAAAACCAAAAAAGATAAAAAAGTTTGGCGGGATCGCCAAAGAGTTTGGCGAGGCGAGGCTTACCTCGCCAAGGCAAGCCTCTTTCGCCAACCTCTTTGGCGAGGCCAAAAAAATCCCATTTGTGATTTCTTTGGTCTCGTATTATATATATATTTTTTTAATTTTTTTAAATATTATATATATATATATATACACATATATATGTATGTATGTATGTATGTATGTATGTATACATATGTATGTATGTATGTGTATGTGTATGTGTATGTGTATGTATGTGTATGTGTATGTGTATGTATGTGTATATATATACATACATACATACATATATATATATATATATCC
>CATIWQ010769292.1:0-12159 GCA_949673415.1 Euphorbia schlechtendalii | reverse complement strand
ACTTGGTATCCAAAGCAAATGCTTTTATTTTCCAAATTTTTGTTTTTCCTTAAACTTTCAGACTTTGACTCATTTTGAAGCCTACAAATTTATTTATTTGTGGTTCTACTTTGTGTTTTAGAATACATAGTAATAATATAGAAGCCTTATTAATTGAAGGCAAAAACGATTTTTACTAGTACAAAATCTCAGAAGAAAAAAATACAAAATTCATTTGATAATAATCTGATATTTTCTAAGAATTTGATGTACAGTTTACATATTTGTAACTTGTTGATTTTATTTATTGACAAGATGATGAAACAAACGCCTCAAATTAACTCAAGAATTATATTATTTTATAGCTTGAAAATTGTGAAACAATACTTCTATAAATTGTTTTCTTATTACTAGTTCCTTAGATTGTAGTACTTGTTTGAAATATTTTTAGACATGCCACTAAACACACTATATTACATGTTTATAAAATAAGATAGGATTTAAAACTAATAATTTTAAAAGGTGAAGATTTGTTAAAAGCTGATCAAATAACCAATTATAATTTTCAGAAATATATTAGAAGAATAGAAGGCTTAGAATCCATTTACAAATGTATGAAATTGTCAAGTGTTTAATACTATAAATGCGTTCTAATTAAATGAATACAAGTATGGATTAATAAGAAGAACGAGAGTGGAATTAACCTGTAGCCATCCACGTTGGCACCATATTTGTCCACGAATTGGTATACTCCTTTTCCCTGTATGCATCATTTCTAATTATTTTATATATATCATTAAAAAATATACTGATTTCTAAGCTAAACTTAAAAAACATTGACATGTGATTTCGTTGTTTTTAAAAAATAATTCCTGAAATATATATTTTTTCTAAAATTGAGTATGTTGTTAGAAAAAGTTAAAAAATGATGAAAAATATATTTTTAGTAAAAATTATATATATTACTAAAGAAATTTTAATAAATTCAATATTGTTATAATTTAATCTTATTATTTAAGAATTATATATCATTATTTGAGTAATTTTCGGAGTTTTATCATTTTGATACGATTTTTTGAAGTTTATTGTCTTATTTTAACTGAAAAAATATCTGATTTTTTAAGAAGGAAATTCAAAATTTACCACTAACATGTATATTATGTTTATTAACCAATGTACAAATTTTCGGTTCCAGGTTGGGAAGATAACTTTTTTGTCATAACATAATTTAATATTGAAATCCATAATTTGCTTACTTTTTAAAATCATATACTTTGTTTTGGAAAAAAGTATCCCTTAAATATTTTGTGAATGGAAAATAAACCATAAATAATATACTCTAAATTTACCCCTTGTATTACAAGCAAAACTCAATTTGATTCCACGTGTTCATCTTTTTATGGTAAATTATACAAAAGATCATGTTGAAAATGACTCATGTAAATTTTATCGTATGTATTAAGTTAGACCCATTTTATACCACTTTAAGCATAATTAGTAAAAGATCCGTTTGAGGTACAAAATAGTAAAATTACCGTAGGCTTCCTTCCAGAAGCATCAACACCATTCCTTAGCTCCATCCCGCCACCGATTCCTGCAGTAAACAATACAAATTGACTAATTATTTAACGATATAATTATAGTTAGCTAAAATATTAGTATGTGATTCGTCCTTGCGCCAAATCTTAGGTCTTTAATTACTAGGGCAGCTGCCCTTCAGCGCCACCCAGAATAACGCACTATAATATGCCATAAACATCACAACTAAACAAACAAAGTAAAGAGAAAAGAAAACAAAGAGAGAGAGAGAGACCATAAGGCTTGTCGGTCTTGATCTTCTTGCCACCGCTGGCTCGAACAGAGAAGGATTTGTTGGAAAGAGAAGGAAGAGCTCTTGCAGTTCTTTTTTCAAGGGAGAATGGGGTTGGTTTCAAGCTCACTGCAGCCATTACTGAGCTTGCCATTTCTAAATTCCCTTTGGATCTAGAATTTGGGTTTAAACCATTACATTATCATATATATTAATGCTCTACATAAAACTGTGATGAGTCGTTTGCCACGTTTTACTCTATTTTTTTGTGGTCAGTTGGTAGATATGGTTTTCATATACACTATCATTTCCATCCTCATGTACTTTATCTTTTTCATTTTCCATTGCCTGCGAATCCAACCTTTCAAATACTCAATTCTTACGTAAATTTTCACCAATAATTTAATGCACCTTGAGTTACAATATTTATTTGATTTCCCACGCACCTCCTGTTCTCTAGTGCTTTATATTATACTGATTTAGTTTGGTCCTAACAATTTATCATTTAATAAAAAACAATTGAATGACCTTTCACATTTTGAATAAATGTTTTACCGACTCTAATATTAATTAATATTTAATTTTATCTTTCTAATTTTAATAAATAATAGGGTAAACTTAAAAAACATTTTATGTGCTTTCAATCATTTTCAAAAACATGTCATGTGCTTTTAACCATTAGCAAAATGAGGAAACAAAATATTTTCTCATAAAAAAATAATAGTGTTAGAGAAGATATTTCAATCAATTTAACAAAGCCTATAATTTAACCATATTATTTAATAATTATGCATAAAAATTTGAGTAATTTTCGAAAATTCTTCATCTCATTATAAATTTTTTTAAAGTTATCATCACATTTAACTTAAATAAAATATTTATGCTTCTCAGAATAGTTTTAACTTTTATTATTAAGGTGTGTATTAACTAAGCTTAAAAAATTCAGTTTAAAATTGATAAAATTTCCATATTTTATGACGTAATTAAAAATTGGAAATCCTTTTTCTTGCTAACGGTTACAAATCACATGACATGTTTTTTAGAATTTTTTTATGAGATGTTTTTGAATTGGCAAAATGCATCTACAACTCTCCCACCTTTTATCAATCTACCTATTGCCCCATATCCTTTTAAAGGAACACCGTAGCTCCCTTTCATTTCAAAAAATGCATCTCCTGGCTCCCTCCGTCCGACGTGGCTGATGTCTTGGCATGTGTTGAGTAGCCTAGCGAGTGTTGACTTTTTTTCATCTTCTTCCTTTGATTTCATCTTCTTTATTTCACTAAAATGATGAGATTTTTAACAATTCTTTAGATAAAGATTCTTCATTTTTTCACCGAAGGACTTAGAGAAGTAAGATTTATTATATTTCGTGAAGTTTTGGAGATTTGGTTGTTTTCTGGAAAATTCATGAATTTCCCGGAAAACTCATCATTTTTGGAAAAAAAATTCAACTCATTTCTTTCATTTTCTTTCTTTTTCTCCCAATAAAATAAAAAAATAAAAGAAATCAAATGACATTTATATTAACTTTTCAAAATTTATATATGTTTGATGATGAAATTTGTGTTTTGAGAAAAAAATATGGATTGATGAAGATGATGATTAAAATGCAAATATGAAAAACTAAATAGTTAATAATGAATTATTTTGAGGACTTTTTTTTTGTAACTTTTATCCCATAATGCCACGCGTCGGGTTATTATTGGGTTGACTTTTCAAACCTATGACATGTAAGGGTGTGTATGTCTCAATCTCCTAGCTGAGAGTGGTTTAGTGTGATTGAGGAAGTTGGGAGGTGCACTTTTTCAAAGGAGAGGGAGATAGTAGGTGGATCGGTGAAATGTAAGAGAGTTGTCGATGCATTTGGCATTTTGAATTTGAGTGAAATCATATGATATGCTAAAAGAAATTTTTTTGGCCACTAAGCAGTTGCACTTGCCACACCTGTCCGAGGACCAATCCTGATTCAATTCAGCTTTGTATAGTAATAAATTCAATTCAATAAAGTTAAAAAAACAGAACTACATTATGAAATTATTGTATATCTCGAATCTGAATATGTTATAAGTTTTTTAAGGATGAATATGTTTTTAAGTTTTAACCGTGTTTGGTTGTTTGCAATATTGTTATTTTGAATTTTCGTGATTTGACTAGTTCAACACGTCCAAAGTGCCATACTAGGTGTGGTAACAAATCTTGTTTTATCTTTATATATTTTGGATTTTTCTTAGGAAAATTTATATTTTTTTTCTTTTAATATTATAGAGCTACAAAACTTAGTTATTGTTTTCTTTTAAACAAAGTAACCATTTATTTGTCTTTTTTTACTATTATATCAAACTTTCAATCACTCATCAAACTGTAAAAATAACCATATAAATGGAAATGAAATACAATCATCATCTCAAAATTTCAAGTTACGTATATATCGTAGAGAACCTGTGGGTTTGTAAGAGTGTTAGATTTGATAGCTTAATCGAGCACAATACCACTTGTTGGTTTTTGAGAAACGGTCAGAGGGGAGGTGAATGGCGATTAACTTGTTAACTTTAGAGTTCAAAATTCTTTGCCAAGTTACATTTAATGTATGTCAAGTATAAATATGTTGTGCACAAACTAGGGGATAAAAACACTGCGAACCACTCAACTTAAGCTGGCTTTGGTTCGGAGACAAGCTGTGCTAAGTGAAGTCTTACTCGGCTCAGGTTGGTTTTTCAAGCAATATAAAAACCGAAAGAATGAAGCTAATTCTGAGTGAAAGCTGACAAGATAACAGATAAGGTAAAAGAAAGTTTACACCTGTTAATTTTTTGGTTCGGCTCCCTAGCCTACCTCTAGTCCCCGAATTCCTTTCTGAGCTAAAATCCACTAATGTTCAACTCTTTTAACCAGGCAAAGAAGCCTTTGATAGCAGGTAGATAGATTACAACAAGTACCTTCCAAGCTGACTACCACTCTTACAGTTTGAGTACCATTCTCAAATTGTAATCACTCAATTTAAGAATTGAGAGCAAGAAAAGAACTCAACTATAAATTGTTGGTTATTTTATAGTGAATAAATTAGCTAGATTCTAAGTATAATGAATTTCTCTCTATTACACATAGAATAAGAATTAGCTATTTGCTTTTGAGATTTCCTTGAGAGGGAATTTTGAAAGCTGTGATTGCTTGAACAAAGTTTCACCTCTTTAGAAAATCAAGTGGTTCACCAAGTTGTAGATTTCTGAAATTAGCCATTCCAACTTCTCATCTTGACTTGAGCTCTAAAATATCTTCTCTTCACAACTTCAATGTCTTTCCGTTTGAGACAGATTTAAAGACGTTCAGAGATGAAGATTTTGTCCGTTGAGGTACGAAACTCATCCTTTGATTAATTTCTCATCAAGTGTTTGATTCCTCAAAGCAAATTTTTTGGTAGAGAGCAGGTGAGATGCAATGAGGAGATTTAAGATTGGTTCTCTTGCTGATGTTGCAGTGGCGAGACAATGCTAGAAAAATGGTGCTCGTTAGATGATTCCTTTTTTACTTGGATTTTAGTGACTAAACACCAACATCTATACTGACACATTCTAATGATTTAGACTACTTGAAAATCCTTTTTCTTCAGTGCCAAATCCTTTTTGAAATATAAAACGCATCAAACTAGAATATTTTGTTTTCATAGAACACATCAAAAGTAATTGTGTTATAGTACTCAACATCGTATAAAGTAACTCAGCTTGCACTGAGACATATCAATTAAACTTTTGAATTCGAGTTGCTTTGCCACTAATAAATAGCTCAACACCGCAACTCTCCGTAACCCTTAACTCATAACTTAATTAAGCTTATGCCAAGCTGAGTTGTTTATCATTAAATACACTCAAGCTGACTACTTAATTAAGAGTATACTTAATACCTATCCTAATTAGTTTGTTATTTTCTAAATTCAATACTGAGAAGTATGTTTAAGCTGGGTTCAACAATCTCCCCCATTTTGGAACATATGACAAATTAGGTAGTAGCATAAATTAACTTAGTAAATGTTTAATGATATAGAATACCTATTTCATGATGTAAGCCTCCCCCATGTTGAGTGAACTCCCTTTAGCTAGCATAGACTCCCCCATGCTCAATGGATTTCCTTTAAACAGTAAAAGCTCCCCCATTCTGAGTGAGCTTTCCTTTGAATCTTAGGACTTGTCTTAATCAACTTCTCCATTAGTGGTCTATATTGATTCTTGCAAGTCGCAAGTTATGCAATAAACCAATAATATATGAAAGTTAAGAAGATCTTAAATTGGAGCAAAGATTGGAATTTTCATTTATAAACTTAGCAAGTACACAATGTGTATTCTATACTAATATGGATACATTTATCCCTATTACAATTTTTTCTAAGAACTACAACTAGCCTATCTCTTCTTAGGCTCTCCTCTTCCTCCTTTCTATGTGATGACGATGTTGGTGGCCTAGGCTAAGTTCTTTGATATTGTTGTTATGGTGGATGTTGAGGTCTTATAAAAATAGAAGACTTTTGATGTTGAGCTTGTTTATATGCTTCCTCTGCTATCTTCTCCCCCTTTGTTAACTATTTTGATACCAATAGTTCCGAAAAGAGTTATAAGAGTCTCAAACTTGAGAGAACATCTCTTATTTTTTAGTGATGACTAGATCAATTTCATTGACAAGCTGGTCTGTGCTAGGAGAGGATAAGACATCTTGGCTTTTAAGCTCACTTAGTAGCAAGTGGTGACACCTAGTGAGATGAGCTATAAGATCGAAGCCCTGATAAGAAAAATATTGAAAGTATTGTAGTAGTTCACGAAAGTCTCCTATAAACAATGCAATCTTCAATTGTGCATCCATATCAATGATTTTAGGGGCCATAGCCTATATGCTCCTTGCTATGTAGTGTATGTCTTTAGTGTCCTCTAATTTAGTGTCCATTAGCACCTTAATCATGTCTTGCATCAGGTTGATCTTATCTACCATGATATTAATCTTCTTATGCACAGAACCCATTTTTAGGATCTATTAATGAACTTGATTTACGAAAGAGCTTGCCCATAACAGAAATAGCAACCTTTTGTGAATCCTTGATAATCTCCTCTATGTTGGCCTTTATCACAACACATGTGGCATTCAAATTTTAATCCATTGCAATATGAACATGGGCATCTTCTCCATTGTGTTCACCATGCTATATTGAACATCTATAGTTGTGTCTATCTTTCCCAAAAGTTTCTTGAGGAGTTTATCAGTTCTAGATTTGATGGTAGCTTGCTCCTCTCCAAACTTGTGAAACTCAGTCTCTTGATATACCAGCACACAATGAATGTTACTTAGTTGCATTGTTACATTGTCAACACTTCCCTTTACTCTTGATGCCACAACATTGGCGATGACATTGGAGGTTAGAATAGTGGAGACTACTGAGTTCAGTTGAGCTATAGAATCAGTAAGTCCAGTTACAAGCACAACTATCTTATCCACTAGGCTTTTTACTCTATCTAGCAAGATGGTTCCTTATAATCAAAAAACTCCATTGGATGCACTCAAAATCCTCAAAATAAATAGATTCTACGAGAATGCCTGAGTGCTCTTCAAATTCAGGCATAATAGTCTTCTTCTTCTTTGTAAAAATTATCGATTCTTCAACAAGTAGCGTGTGGTATACTACTGCATCTAACTCAGCATTCAATTTGAGAGAAGAGTATTTGGCCCTTACAATCTCTTTAGTCTTAGCCTAGATAGATGAATCATCAAAGCGCTCTTGGAACTAATTACTGGTGGTAAGTATTACTTCCTTGGCTATAAAATTTACCTCAGCACCACTGATAACTACTGGATTTTCCTCTTGAGTGTAGTTCTCAATATGAGGAACTTCCCTAATTAGAGGGATTGAGGATGGTAGAGGCTAGGTTTTAAGAAAGAGTAAGTTTAGGAGTGGTAGTTGGTGGAATAATGTATTGGGTTTGAGTTTGTTTGGCTAGAGAAGGTGGAGAATTATTTGGTTCTAAGTTAGAAAGAGGTGGTGTAGATTGTTATTGGGAAGATGTAATGAAAGTTGATATAGTTTGTGAATGTGAAGAAGGGTTAGTCTTTTATGGGGAAAGAAATGGGAATAGAAGTAGAGATGGAAGGTCTACGTGTTGGTGAGGGGGAAGGAGATTTTTGTACTTGTGAGTTAGCTGTTTGATCCAAGGATGGATCTGCCTCAAGTAACTCAACTTAATGAGTGGATTTTTGGGTTTTAGCATTAGAGTTAGCTGGAGAAAAGTTGTTAAATCTATCCTGACTGATCTCTTCAACATCATCCTCACTCTCTACAAGCTTGAGGTTTCTCCTTCCTCTATTAAGAGCACTCCTCTTCTTTGGTTCCTTTGAGCTTCTTTTAGCCTAATTGAGAGAATTCACTACTTCTGACTCAACATGAGTGAATTTTATCTTTCTTTTCCTTAGCTCTTCTTCCATTTCAGAAGCATATATATACTTTACTTGCTCCACAAACTCAAGATTGGGAGGAGATAAATTTGTTGCATCAATTTCCTCCTCATCCACTTTTGCTGGCTCAGCCTTCTTCACCTCTACTGGAAGCTCAGCTCTAGTTTTGAGCTTCAACTTCTTCTTAGGCTCCCTCATAGTGGGAAACCCTACCTTCTTTTGCTTGGCTAGGCTAGCCTTCTTCTTGGCCTTCTTGGTTACTGGACTGACTGCTACCTTAGCTCTCTTCAAATGCTCCCTAATAAGGATCTCATCTTCGATCTCCAACTCAACCTCTTCTTCCTCATTTTGGAGTGCATACCCTCCTTCAACACATCTTTTGGCATAATTGTAAGCAAGACCTTGAATTTCTTAGCCTTGACATTCTAGATTTTGGTGTATCCAAAATGAAGATTTCATGAATAAAGGGTCTTGAAATGACCAAGGTAAAAAATCTTCCTCACTGGCAATATGCAATTGCCCCTCACTAGCTCATAGCCTTCCACATTAAATTTTAAAGCCTTCACTATAGCTGTGATGAGATAGCCATTGTGGAACATGGTGGTGACCTTAGGGAGGTGGTGAAGATTTGACATAGGAAAATTCAACTACTTTCTCATCACCATATGGTAGATGATGTACCTCTTAAACTTGGTGCAGCTAGACAAGGTTCCTGTCTTGGGAAAGATATACTTCACCACTAACTCATGACAAGCCTTGGCTCTCCAAGACATTCCTGAAGATTTAACTTCTCCGGACCCATTTTTATTGGGAAATTCCCAGTTATTCAGAATATCTACAAGCTCTTCATCACCATTTCTCCTCGGCTCAATTCCCTTGGTGTACATCCTTAGAATTCTTCCAATTAACTTATCAGACACCAAGTAAGACTTTCCTCTGATTGGTATTGCAATGTCTCAGAATCCCTCAATAGAGTACAGATAGGTATAGAAACCCTTCATGGTATCCTTAATAGCAGAGCCTTTAAGGTAAATAAAATTCCTTAAGTTTTGCTCCTTGATTACACTAATCATGAAATCATTCTTCGACATGCCGTTGAAATACACCTCATAAACTAGACCATATTGCCTTTCCTTAGTACCCTATTTGGTTAGGGTAAATACAGTTCCTTGAGGAAAGATTACCTTCTCTATTCCTCCAGCAGTATTGATGAACATGTTTCTCTGCAATTTGTCTCTTAGAATGAAATTATAGTTATCTAGGGAAGATCTTGATTTTGAAATGCCATTGCAGTTGATATTTTGAGTAGAAAGAAATTAGGGATTTTGATAGATTGAACATTTACAATTCTACAGCAAGAGTAAGTCTCTGTCCATCCTAAGTCCTCCTTATATAGATAACTCATATGCAAAACAATACGTGTCCCTTTCACAAGCAAAGATCAAAGTGAACGGTAAGATTGAACTTAAGTATAACCCGACTTAGTAAAACGTTGCAGTTTAAGTAAAAATGGTCTAAATTCAAATACTCTTTAAAATGCGAGATTCAAACTATACCGTCACTATAAGAAAATTTCTTAATAGCGTCAACATGAAATTTGACTCTATTAGCGATGAATTCACATGGATTTTAAGTTGAAAAATGTTGAATAAACTTGTAAATGGATGACTACAAAATTGCATCAACTTAGCGGCGAAATATTATATAGTTGACTTTCTCTGTCACAATTGGAGTCAGATTAGCATTGAAATTTATTATAGAATGCTTTTTCTTCGACATAGAGTCAAGGATGAAAGAATTCTTTGAAATCTTCAATGTAACTCTATATTTGAGGAGAATTAACATTCGTATTATTGTTGACTCTAACTTTTACAATTAAATTGTAATTTTAATTTATTGCTTATTGGCCTAATAACTTAGGGGTTATCACCCACTTTTTACTTCCTACCACCCAATCTTTTCCTTTGTTGACAATTTTGCCCTCTTATAAAGGTTGAGTATTTTCTCTCTCAGCCTTTCATCTTCTTCCTCCAACTCTCAACTTCTTTCAAAAATCTCCATTTCTACGCCATTCAATCTCAATCTTTCAATAAAATTGTTCAAGTTAATAGTACTTCATAGTACTTAAAACTTTTTAGAAATGATAAACTGTTTCGAAGATTTTGGCTATACTCGTTCCGAAAGACTTATCCCCGGCAACGGCGCCAAAAACTTGTTCGCCACTTTTCTACTGATAAGTTTAATAACTTATTCGCGATATTTTTGCTTTAAAGTACAGGAGTTGTCAATACCACTTATGAAAATAGAAAAATGATGATAACTGCAAGTATACAGTTGCGATGTAGTTTTAAAAGATATCGAACCCACAGGGAAGGAACCAGTTCTAAAGACCAACAAGAGTAACAGAACAAAGAAAATAAAATTGATAATTTTATTGTTGTTGGGTTGGCTGGAATATGATGGTAAATAAATAGATAAATGTATAAACAGATTATAGTAGAAGAAATCGGTATAGATTATCCCTAAGAACAAGTATAGTAAAGAAAACATGCAAAATCATCAAAGATATTACGTACACTAGACTAGTTTGATAGATTCGGTTCTAGACACTCAGATATTCAATTATTCACCATAGAGCAACAAATGAAATGACTTTTCTAAGTCTAGTGCAAACGAATTAAGATGATTATATAAACTTGGATAACAATAGTACTATGCTTAGTCCTGGTCGCTCTCACATAGCTATATTTAGCAAGTTACCATTCCAAAAATGTTGGCTCACTAAACAGAGTTATAATCACAGATCCAGTGATTATAAACAATCTTGTTAAGCCCGAAATCACTCTTAAAGTTAACTCAAAAACATATAACTTGATTAATAAAAAAGACTCAACACGAAATACACGATATGACACATAGACATATCATAAACTTCGAAATAGAAAGTATAAGTAGAAAACAAAGCAAAGTTGTAAGGTATGAAAGTGAAAGCTAAAGTTGATCAAACCGTATCCACTCTTTAATGGGAGTCATCAATTCCCACAATTCTTGCGTCTGCTTTGCATTTGGTCTCGGCTCATATAAAACCTCCGCTAGTTAGCTATTCTTTGTGAATATTGAATAAATGAATATTGAAGAACGAAAACTTTTATTGATAAGTGATTTGAAATTACACTTAAACAAAAATTGCTCGAATATGTAGAGAAATGTAGTGATCGAAATAAGGTTCGAGTCACTTATACATTTTCTCGCTAACTTAGAACGAAGCGAAATCTACACGATTTTCTCTCTAGAACTATGTATGCACGTATACACCTTATACCATATCCCACTTACCATGCCAATCCATATGAAATTATGGAGATTGAAGCCCTATTTATAGAGTACGAAGGGTTGCATCTGTTCAAACGAAGGGTCGTGTCCATTAGCGAAGAGTTGTACAGCTCCATTATGATTGGTTGAATTGGTTTGATCTCATCTACAATGGAAAGGCACCTTTTCATAATTGGTTGACTTTCAAAAGGTGTCTTTTCATCTGACGGTTGATGGTTGTTGATCATTTTTATCTGGCGCTTGAAAGAAGAGAAGAGTTAACCAAAAACCATCAAAGTCGTGACCGCGAATGTATGTCGTGACCGTGAATACTTGGTTGGAAACATTCTGTTGTGAATGTTAACAAGTCGCGACCACGATATATGTGTCATGATCGTGACATGCTTTTTTCTCATTATTCCTCCTTGCGATTTCTACTAATCTTTGACCTCTTCGATCCTTTGCCAATTCCTTAAGTTTCACGCATCTTTTTGCACCTTTTTCACTCTTTTTGCATAGATTTCCAACTTTAATCATTTCTTCATGGTTTATAAGTTTTCATTTACAACTTCATACTCTTCAAAACTAAAAATATTCTCGGTTAAGGTTTTATTTCACAAATTACATGA
>CATIWQ010769289.1:0-20244 GCA_949673415.1 Euphorbia schlechtendalii | reverse complement strand
AAAACAAAAATATTAATCATAAATAAAATAAATAGTAAGTAATAAAAATTATTAATAATATGTTAAAATTTGATTATTTATTATTATTAATAACGAATAACTTTGTTTATTAACAAATAAATAGACAAATTAATTAATTTATAAGTATTAAAAAGCATACCTATTACAATATAATTGAGAAATATTATAATTCATGGTTAGGTTAATTTTTCTAATTCAATCTATGTTCATGTTGTCATTTTCACTATCCTAATCGACATGTTGGATATTGCTTTGGATTATCTCCCAAATTTGTTGTATAATAGAATTCGCACTATTGACAATATAATTAAGAAATATTACAATATTATAATTCATGGTTAGGTTAATTTTTCTAATTCAATCTATGTTCATGTTGTCATTTTCACTATCCTAATCGACATATTGGATATTGCTTTGGTTCATTTCCGAAATTTGTTATACAATAGAATTCACACTACTGACAATATAATAGAGAAATATTACAATACTATAATTCATGGTTAATTTATCTAATTCAATTTTCGTTTATGTCGTCATTTTCACTATCCTTATCGATATATTTGCTATTGCTTTGATTCATCACCCAAATTTGTTGTACACTAGAATTTCGCACTACTAACTTAATTATTTTTTTCATTTTGTAGTATTTTTAATTAAACTACATTTGTCTCAAAATAATATTGCAAAGTGTGGTTTTTGTTAATACTAAAAAAGTTAAGGATCCAACAAAATATCATAATAAAATTAATGAAAAAAATATAATATTATATAGTTAAAAGGTAATGTTATTATTTTTTATATAAATAATTATTATTCAATTAAGTATCAATATTTTCAGTTTCAGAATAATCAGTTTCAGTTCAGTTTCAACATATTCAGTTTCAGTTTCAGTTCAGTTCAATTCAGTATCGTTCAGTTCAATTCAGTTTCAGTATGTTCAGTTTCAATTGAAAAGAACAGAACCTCAGTTTGTTGGAAGAGAATTGTTGCTTTCATCATATGCAAGCTATTGGCATGAGGCAAACGAGGTAGATATCATATTTATATGTTTTATATTTCAGAAAAGAATAATTTTTTCGTTGCCGGTATTCAGCAAGCCAAACGCACACGAAGAAATCCTGATTAATACTTCGTCTGGCTGTTTAATTTGGAATTGTCTTACCTCTTTGTCAATGCTTTCTACAAGCATGATTGTTTTCGGCATTAGTTTTTTTTTTTGTTTTTCTTTTTTAATTTTTTTGTTTATATTTTCTTTTACTTAATAAAATTCGAGCCCGTTTTCCTGTCTTAAACTTCATTAAAAAAATCAGAGAAAATCTACAAAAAAAATATTCATTAATAGATCTTTCTATTTAACTGGGATTTGGGAATCTAGACTAAAAGTTTATTTAAGAAAATGAAAAATTACATCACAAAAGAAAATAATAATAAAAAAAAAAGCCTCAAATTATTCGCTGCATGAAATTTTGTTAGAGTTATGAAACCATTCTGAAAATCAGAAAAAAATCCTCTGTCCCCAACTATGTCCCCAACCCTGTCCCCTCCAATCAGATAATGCCACGTGTCAATTTTTATTATATTTTATTTAAAAAAGTAGGAGAGAGAAATTAATAATTATTAAAATATAATAAAAATTGACACGTGGCATTATCTGATTGGAGGACAGGATTGGGGACAGAGGATTTTTTTCCCTAAAAATCATATGAGATTGTTAGCATTGATGAACAAACATGACATTGATGAATAAAAACATCTATAAACCCGACTCAACTGATCGTGGAATTGTAGCTTCATTGTTATTGTCGATCAGTTTGAAACTACATAAAAAGATTTAATTATTATAAATAGCGTTTATTTATCTTACAATGCTATATGATTACACACATTTATTTAATTAAAAGAAAAGGTTTAAGGAAGGACATTCCAGCTAAGTTGACACCTCTGATCCTTAAACCAACACAACCAAATACTTAGATTTATTAGCGCGAACGAGCATACAAACAAAGCAATCATGTGGTAATGTAAATTAAACATGAGGCCTGATGATTTCACTGTAGTTACCCGGGTCCTCAGAATAACTAGACCAAAGCATAACCCCTCCATACTTATTTGATGTCTTAATCTTAGGAAGAATATCATTAATGAGACTCTGTGTCTCGATGTATCCATATGCATCTGGCGATGTCGGTATTCCTAAGAATACTTTATTGATCTCGGTAGCTGAAGTCCAAGTGTTCCACGCATTGAAAAACTCCTCGCTGCTAGCAGGTGTATAATCACAAGGATTATTGTTAAAGAATTCAACCCAAACATAATCAAAAAGACCCGTTTTGAGAGCACTCCTCAACCAATAATCAGGATACACGCATTCAGGAGGTGCCGATAAGTACACTTTCTTATCTTCGCTGCTATATGCTGACAGGTCTCTAGCAAGATCATCCCAGTATTCGGTTGTCCCTTCAATGTAGAAATCAATTCCATCTAAAATTGCCGATCCCAATGGACGAGTAGATGAATTTCCGCCTAAGAAATTGTTCCATAGGTAAGTAGCAACCTCCTTCGCATCTTCTGTTGAGTTGAGAGTGTGATTCGCGCCTCCTCCCCCGAGAGAGAGAAAAACCTTGATGCCCTGGGATTGACAGAATTCAATATCGCGGGTTAGCCAAGTACATCCATCGTTGGCTGGATCGCAGTGGTTTCCAAGGTTCAGCTTCGGGATCTGACCATTGCCAAAAGTTGTTAGGAAACCGATGTTGATGTAGTCGTAAAGTGTTATATTGGGAACTGTTGTTGAGTTCTTACAATATTCTGCTAAGGTGTTTTCCACCTGAGTACTATGCGAACCCCAATAGATTGATATTCCACCGGCTTCTGAGCTTGCAACAAAAGCAAGAATTAAAGACAACACAGCTGTTAACTTCATTGCTGAACTTGATGCGATATTCAGAATAAGATATGCTTTGCAGTAGAAAATTTCTGATTTGGTGCTTGATCTTCACCGGAAGCTCCTCTTTTATAGTGGAAAAATATGTGTAACATAATTTATTAATGCTGAAATACGTAGAGTTGTAGGGACAAGTGATGCTTATATTTATGTTAGCTTTTTAAAATTATATGTAGAGTACGGAAAACCGGGCTCGAATATAATTAAAATAAACGGAAAATAATAAAAAACTTTTTTTTTAAGAAAAGGAAAATATTTTATAGATACTATGAAATACATTTTGAAAGGTACATGAGCAAAAGAAACCACATACATTAAACAAGACATCCTACAATAATCAGAGAAACAAAATCTCACCATATTGGGAGATAAGGAAAAAGTCAAAAACTTGCCACATTGTTCGGATTGTGGGTTAGAGAAGAGAACCAACATTAATCTATAAACCTCGGGCTTGATAAGCAAATGAGGGTACAAGTGGGGTTGAAACTATTTAACACAAAAGTAATTCGCTTGTGTTACAGCCTAATCGACACCACTTATATATCATTTATTATTCTTTATTATTTCTAATGTGGGATAACCGAGCATCTCCAACACAAAATTCAGATTATGTAAGAGGTGAACAACACAAAGATATAAATTGAAAAATTCAATGAAATCTCCATGAAATTTTTAGACATTTTTATTTTAACAGATGTTCTCGATAGAAGAAACAACACATGGAGAGCGAAGATGAATGAAATTTTTTAACATATGCTATAGCTATTTCCGGTAAGAAGTGGAAATCAATACTCCGAAAATCTAGTGTGTCGAATTTAAAATTCTCATTTGGAGCTGTAAAAGAAAAGCATGCATGTTCTAGTGGTGTTTCTATTTTGCACAGAACATGTTTTCAATAAAGATATGTAATAATGAAAACGAGGGGAGATGGTATTAAAGGAAAATATTAATTAATTAAAGTGCTATTTGATTAAATTGACAATGTTGAAAATTAATAATGATAGAAAGAATGAATAAAAGATCTAATAAAGAGTTATTATTAAGTATAACATTTATATATACAGAAGTTTTAAGAAAAATGGTAGAATATGTTGAAATAATATAGAATTATTATAGAGATGTTACTAGTAGTTAATTGTATTGATGTCCATAACTTACACTCTTTATTATGTAACTTGTATCTTTTCATTTTCTTGTAATATGCCTATAAATATAGATATATTTCATATGTTGAATATAAGAAAAAGATTTACATACTTGTTATTTTCTTTCATTCTTTTTATGTTCTAGCATATTTATAATACTCAAAAATTATATATACATACAAATTTGGATCCCCGTATTTAAGAATTCGCTAAGAATGAATTTTATACAAGTAAAATTGACCTCATAATCAATTTCAAATTTTGTATGAAAACTTAATGACATATGTATAAATTTTTTTTTTAAAAAAGTATGTATATATTTAGACCAAATGAAAAAATATTCGTATATTCACCATTGTTGCCAAGCTTGAGATATTACTTTTTTGTGCATGATGTGAAGGTAAAATGGAAACTGTTTCTTGTCAGATCAAACAAATTCAAAATTAAAGGTCCCCAGATTACTGTATAAAACAGAAGTTAATAATATATCAAAGTAACATAAAAAAAAACTCCATTGTCAATGCGTATTACATAGGAGTCTAAACATTATCAAATCCAAATCAACACCTTCGGATATGCATGTTACCCTCCTCCTTTGTTGCAAACAGAACACCGATTTGCAAACATTGAGTGACATTACGATCTTTATCTATTGCCCCCACCCAAAATGTCCCTTAATTTATGCTTCGCACACATTGTAATTTCTTTTTTGAGAAATTAGGAACATTTGATTTTTGAGGTACCTGGAGCTTGAATCCAGGACCCCATCTTCTTTCTCCACTTTGGGAGGAAGCTGTGACTCGCACACATTGTAATTCTACCGATACTTCCATTTGACAATTTTCACATATCATATAGCTCGTTTAATGTTTGCTCCAATTCAACCCTTCACATTGATTTATGCCACCCTAACTTGTAAAAATAGGATATGCAACAACTTTGCTCCATCCGTTCATGATGGAAGGAATTCTATTGACATTGTGCATAAAAAATATGGGCAATATATGCTTGCAGAGTATTCCCTTGAACTCAAATAACATACATTCACAACTAGACTCTTTGGTACTTGTATCGTATTTAACCTTAACATCTTGCTCTGAATCATATTCAAATGATATAGATGCCTTGTAGATTCCTCATTTAGTAATATCCGTTTGCAACCTAATATTGCAAATATCTCATTATGAAATAGTTTGAATATCTCGCTTGTATACACACTGCTAGCATGTTTCTCTAAACCCATACTTAATGTCAAAATAGGAACGTTATGCTTAGAATTAAATTCTGTCTAAGTACTTCAAAACAATTATCTACAGCTTCTTCACATTTACATACAAGCTTCTTCAGTGTCATTCTTAAATCAATATAGGGATAAAATGCATTAATACTCTCCCTATTACTCGTTGTATTCATTCCCCCAAAAAACACATTCTTGTTAGAGCATGGAATCCATAAGTGCGTCATGGAATATTAATTTTGTAACCACCCATTTTCAATCAAATCTTACTTGATCACTAACCTTTCCCATGAAATTTCAAAATCTTAACTGGATACAGGCATGTGAATGCATTGGTTTAAATCAGTCTTAAAATTGGCCTTATCATGAAAGATATCTATAAGTTTTTTAGGGAACTTTTTAATTATGTCCCAAACAGACAAACAATGCTTAATTGTGGGGAACACCTTTGTAATAGCATTCATCATTGCTGCATCCTGTAAATACAAATGACAAATCGTATACTTTGAATATCTAAAACAAAATATATTTAAAATGGATGAAAAACACGGTTTATAATACTTAAATAAAAAATATATGAAACTGTGAATGGTTCAAAAGTCTATAACACATCGAATGTGCTACTGTTAGAGAATATAAAAACAAGAGGGCCAAATCTTCAAAAAAATTGTCATGTTTAAAATTCCGAAACATAAACAAAAATTAATAGTTTTTCCTAAAAACTTACAAAAAAATCAGTGGTCACGTTAAGGTTATTGCATCCTAATTCACTAGGAAGGATAATGCTTCTTTCTCGTATCTCATACAGAACTAAAGATATAATAAATCTGGAATGTATGAATAAAATGTTGTACTTTACTCGTTTTAAGTTAAAGATTTATCAGTAATACCTGATTTGTTATGAATGAAATAGGGTGCATTCCTTCCATTGCAAGCAACCAAGCCTCAAACAACCAAATGAATGATTCTTCCGTTTCATCTCGCATTAATGCACACCCAAACAATATGGTATACATATATGGTTGTCTAAACCCAGAAATGGTGTGAGCGGGATGTTATATTTGTTCATCTTATAAGTTGTATCAAAATCAACAGCATCCCTAAAGATTTGATATGCCATTCTTGATCTTGCATCTATCCAAAAAAATTAGTCACCCCGATCATCACTATCAAAAGAGATCGAATACCGAAAATTAGGATTTTTTTCTTGTTGATGAATTCAATACTTAAGCACAACATTAGCATCTCTCGCAACCAATATATTTCTCCTAACTCCGGTTTTGTGATTATCACAATCTTTAGTAGTAGATGTCACCTCATCATGACCCGCGTTCAAAACATTAACCTCTCTCCCATCTTGAATACTTTGACTATAAAAAAACTCCAGAGAAAGCTTTAACATGACTGGTAACCCTTTTGTTTGTTCTAACATACTTCACACTTCTAATTAGAGAGGTCTCACTGACACTACTGGCATTTTGGTAAGTTGCTTCAGAGATCTAGATTCCAACATTTTGTAATGTGCCACGTTTTAGTTGACGTATTCAAGGTGGAATGTAAAGATGCACGGCAACCTACCCTACTAGATTTAGTAAAGAGACAATCTTGAATACCACTATCTCTCACAATATTTATTTCTCTTTTCAATTTGTGAAATCCCTCTCGATTACATACCAATTGAATAAAATTTGCTCTTATATTCCGAAGACGAACACCAAATCCCATATCCTTAACTTAGGCATTATATAACACTTCTATTTCCCTCGAATATATCAAATGTCATTCCTTGTGCTATAATAGCATCCATGTCAATGGAATTTGTAGAATTATTTTCCTCCGTCTGTGAAGTCAAGTATATACAATCTCCAATTAAAATCCAAAAATAAATAGAAATTAATCTGTGAAAATACAAACATATTCTTTCGAAAAATTGCTTGACATATTAAGCTCTTTTAATAAATAGATTGTGTTAATGTCTGTTTATCTTATACGTGTAATGGAGTAGGTTAACATGATATTAACAGAATACAACAACCAATTTTAACGCCCTAAAAATGACATTGGATTAACTAATACTATTGTGATTTCCTTATTGAATGTAGGGTTTAAAGCATGAAAATTAGATCACAAGACGAGTGAAGATTCAATTGTAAATCATTCATCACATTATTTACCACCAATAATACAAGATTCAGTCAATTGCATTGATTAAGCACATCACACATCATCCTCATCGCATTAGACAATAAACATTCATGTGTAGGGGAGAGCAAAGAACCAATAAAACCGAACCAAACTAATTTGATTCGGTTCTTGGTCCATGTATGTGAATAATTTGGTTTTCGGTTCGGTTCTCGATTTTTGGGAAAAAACCAAGAACCGAAATATAAATTTTAATTAATTTAATAATTAATTTCACATTCAATTTTCATTTAATACTTGAAAATTAAGGTTTCTTTTTCAAATCAACAATAAATTACATGTGCTAAAAATTATTTATATTGATTTTTAGTTATTTTATGGAAAAAAAAAATTAATTTAAAATAAAAAAAAAATAATTTTGGTTTAAAACCGAACCGAAAATCGAACCGAATTATTTCGGTTCGGTTTTTGGTTCTAAAATTCCCCCTGTTCGGTTTTTGGTTCGGTTCGGTTCGGTTTTTGAACCGAACCGAGTTTTGCTCACCCCTAAATAAGAGGCTGATGTTTACGGGAACTCGGTCTTTTGTTCACCGGCGGCGTCGTCCTCCACCTAATCAGGTTAAGTGCAACATTGACGCTAGTGTGTTCGATTTCAGAAATAAGTTTGGCCATGGTTGTGTCGTCAGGTATCATACAAGTCGGGTGGTGGTTGCAGGGTCTTCGATTCTTCATGGAGGCGGAAATCCTTTTCTTGCTGAAGTGATGAGATGTAGGGATGCACCCAAATGGTTTAAAGGAAATCAGTTCGCTAATGTTTTCTTGAAGTCTGATTCGTTAAATGTAATTAATGTTTTGAATAACGAGTCTTTTTGACTCTTCCATAGAAGTAGCTTTTTCGGAATGTAATAACTTGATTAGACATTTTTCTTTCCTTTGTATTGTTTTTGTCCGAACATCTGCAAACCAAGCTGCACATATACAATTGACATATTCCTTGATCAAAAAAGAATTTCCATCTAAAATACATCAAATCAGGCCCATTTATAACTCTACATTTCTATCCTAGGCCCAATAAAGGGGTTGCTTTAAACCGAACCCGATCCATACTACTCCCTCCACTTTTTAGTAGTTCATTTAGTTAAAATATGAAAATCCAAAATAGTAGTCAATTTGAAAAGTTCTATGATTTTTTTCTATCTTTTTTTCATGTATACTTCATGTTTACTCTTGTTATATCCATAATATTAAATGTACAATTTTTTTATGAAAAATTAAGACATTTGTAGATTAGTTATTGGATACCCTTATTAATTATTTTATTGAAAAACATGAAATTTCCAAGATATTTACTAAAAAAAGGAAGGGAGTTTTATTTCATGCCCAAATATTCTGTTCGAAATTGCTAGAGTATTTGAATTTGAGATTTTTTTACTTAAAAGTGGTCGATGTTACCGATTAAACCAATTTTAATTGATGATATAAACTACCGAAGTTAACTAAATTTTTTTAACTTTTGAAAGCATCAATTTAATTGATTATGTATCTAATTTGAGCATTGTTTATATATGACGAAAAAGAAGTGCTAATATTACATGCAATTGAAGTGCCAACGTGTAGAGTCCAAAGCTCCATTTTTTACCAAGTTAAGTATCAGTAACGAATCTCATTATATATTGTCAAATATATCACGAAAATGTCCCTTGTAATTTATGAATATAGCTAATGCATTTTATAATATGCATAGCAATTATATATCTTGAAGTGAAAGGCAAGACCGCAAGACTGTGCATAAATTGTCAGAATGTATAACTACTATAAAAATTTTGGATTGATGAGAATGTAAATGATTTATACTTCACTTCATACGATATTAAGCTTGTATATCATCTTGCACAAAGTTTATATAATGTGTTATTTTTCCGTATAAAAAGAGAGATTCTGAATAACATTGTAAGGAATCCGTACATTTATGTTTTATCACTAAATAGTGAGCATACTAATAACATTAGTTCCTTTCAAAGTAAAATGAACTTTATAACAGATGGAAAACTTACACTTTTTCTATGACGTCATACTGTGAACATTATTATATATGTTGAATCAGAAATATCTCACAATAAACAAATAACACCTATGTTTCTACAACTTTTACAAGAATGAGAAGTTGATAATCAAATACTAATTTCAAACATCAACAACAAAGAAAAAATAAACTGGAATTTGAGAGAAAATTTTTTATTTTCATACATTTTATCAAACATTAACGTAGGTGATTGTATCAATATAGTTAATCGCATTTGTTAGAAATATTCTCTAACTTTGAAAAACAAATGTAGAGTAACTTTAAATGTATCACGTTCATTCTAAAATTAATGATGGATATTTATTAAATGTTTTAAAAATTAAAAATAATTTTTTATTAATTTGTGTCCATCTTTCACCTACTTAAGAGAAAGAATTTGAATCCAAGTTAAAAAATTTATTTATCATAAAAGCATATGCTTATTTATTTTACATCTCAATGTGATTCTAAAAAAAATTTATATTTGTAAAAAAATAAAATATGAAATTAGATGGAACATGATATAGAAGACTTTTTTTCTGTTGTAATTAAAGTACACGTTTATTGTTGAAATGTCACACTGAAACAATCATAGGATTCCCAAAAAAAAATATATATATTAAAAGTAGAAAACAGTAGGTTTATAATTTTTTCTTTAAATAATTGGAAAAATGTTAATTTAAAAAGGTTTAATGCATCTACATCCCTGAACTTGTTCAAAAAGAGCTGTTGCCACCTTGATTTTTGAAATGTAACAGATAGCTCCCTATACTTGTCTAAAACGAGTTACTTTACCCCCTCGTAAAAATATAGATTTCAAGAACAAGAAAATGAAAATAACGGGTCAAGAATCGATACAGTATTATGATTAATTGAAGAAAATATTTAGAATAGATATAAAGTTTTGAAGAAGATGAAGAACATATATTAGGGATTTTGAATGGTAAGAATTAGAATGTTATGGATTTTTTTATTCAATTTCTATTCCACCAACATACTTCACGTGCGTGTATATTGATGGTCATCCACGTAGCAAGCCAAGTCAGCACAAGGGGGTAAAATGATGCGTTTTAGACAAGTGCGGGGGGTTATCTGTCACATTTTAAAGTTTAAAGGGGCAACAGCCCCTTTTGAACAAGTTCAAGGGGGTGTAGATGTATTAATCCATTTAAAAATGGTGAAAAGAGTACATTGCATTTTGCATCTCACATGCATCATAGTTACACATGTGCCGCCCAGTCTGGTCGAAGCTCATATTTATGTATCGGGTTTGGATAATCATTTTTAAATAAAGCCCGATCCAAGTATGTTAAAGTTATAAGTTTTATGGGTTGGATTTGAATTTTATGTAAATATCCAAACCTGATCCGTGCTCGGTCCGATGAATAATTATTTTATATAATATATTTATATATTATGTTTATTAATTATATTAAATTTCAATATTTTCTTAGTCCTGATCATATTTTAATATGTTTGACTTTTGAACTTAAATACAATATATTATATTATGTTTTAAATAATTCAATTAGAAAATGTATTTAAGATTTATTCGATTGTATGAAATAATTTTTTTTGTACATATTTATTCCATGAAAACTTCAAAAAAAATGTATCGATTATGGATCGATTTTGAAAATGATCTCGTTAATCCGCCCAAGTTCAGTCCGAAGTTTTAAAATATAAACTGTGTTGAACTTGAGTTGATGACTTTAAGAAAAATCCGAACATATCCAATCCAAACCCGTACAAGCTAGCCCAATGAAAAAGTTAGAACTGTGGCAATGAATAGTTCTAATCCAATAATTTTGTGTAGTGGGATGCCCTCATACGTCTATATCATTTGTCACCTTTTTCATTTAAATATACATTTTCTGGCAAGTTAATGTTTTCAAATGTTTCAAGTCTATCTAGCTATTTTTATATAATCAAACCGGAATAATTTTGATTCCATGTTACACACCACATTATTCTTACTTGAAATATTTTTTATAAATAATTTACATTGATCCATGTAATTTTGAGTTTTTTTAGATATATTAGTATATCCTTTTTCACCGAATTCAAAATTTGAAATTATAATTTTCTGGTAGAAAATTATATAATATATTTTATATTAAGAATATTTATTTTAACTTTCTTTCTTATTTGATTCATCGAAATTTTATCTCGACAATATTCGGATTTTACTCGTATCACACAACCAAAGGTTTGGTCCAAGTGTAGCTACTGTTTTAACTTTGATTCCAATGAAGTATCAATATTTTAATTATAAAGATGTGAAATACAAGAAAAGGAAATCCTCTTTAAATCTACAAGCATAACTGAAGATAAACCATTCGCCATCTCCTTGTATAGTTTATGTAATAAATCGTTACCTTGTGATCAGTTACAAGTTTTGTAAAGGAACCCATAATCAAATAAAATTCCTCTTAGTTCAGCAGTAACATATAAATAGCTTAAATAGTATGTTTAAATAAAAAATTGTTAATTGTAATTTTTTGCAAGCAAGTGTAATTAATTCTTACCCTTGGATTCAGTCATTTAGCAAGAAGTAAATTAGACTCAAGAATGGCTAGATAATCGGTGCAACCTGTGCCGTACGATCAAAATTAATCACAAATATCAAGACAGATAGAAACAAGTAATGCGCTTCAATATGATACCTCCACAAATTGCAGATGCGGACAACACAACTCAACTCTGTAAAAAAAAGCTCAGACAAAAACAAAAAGGTCATTAATTTAATCAAACGAACGACTCAAAATTCAAAGACAGTGACAAGGAAGAGCGTCTCCATTTTTCATTTGAATATTCAATCTTTTCTTCCTTTTCCATTACTGTTCTATCTTTTATCTGCTTCTGAAACAGCTGCCTGCATTCATGGGCGGGAATTAAACAAAGAACTCAATTTCAAATTCAATCAGACACTCAAGAAAATCGGTTGGGCAAACAAAAAGGTGAAATTTTTAACTTTGGTAATGAAAAAGCTGAAAAGTTTAAATCTTTATTTTCATTCTTTATGTATGCTCACAGCTCGGCATTTGCTATCACATGCTGCTCTCTTTTTATAATAATAATATTACAGTAAAAAAAGTGTGAGAAGCTAGAAAACAAGAAATAGAAACCCAAATTATCTACTCTGTTAATTGTTAGTAGTAGGTAGTTATTGTAGGTATATGTGGGTATTGTTTTTTATCCACTGACATTCCACAGATAAATCCAGAGTTTTTTGAATTATTTTTTGGGTGTTTACTATTTTTTCTTGTTTTGTGTTTCTGCAATCTTGAACCTATTCAATTGTTTCACATTTATAGCTCAAACTGGTTCCTATCTGATCTCGAGGCCCTTTTGCCCCCAGTCAAAGGTAATTGTTCTCTCTCTTTTGTTCCCATTGCTAGCTCTTTGATGTAATTTGAAATTAGATTTTTGAATCAGTTTTTAGATTCATCTCTCATTTTGGGATTGAAATTCTTCTGGGTTTATCTTCGTTTAGGGATTTGAATGAGTTTCAATTGTTGGGTTGCTTCTATTTTGTGGATCAAATAGAGTGTAATGTGATTCCTTTTTAATTGCTTCTAAAGACAGTTTATTTTTGCTTGATTGGTTTACTTAAGTTAACAAAACCCATTTATCTGCTAGGGATATTACTTGTTTCCTTCACGTAACTTGTGTCCGTTATCGGAGATTAAAGCTTATTGTTGTTTGTTGTTCGTTGGATTGCTATTGGGTGGATTTAAAGCAAAGCTGATAAAATGGAGAAGACAAGTCATCTTTTATTTCTATATTTTTTTTGTTTCTGTTAATGTCTGAGTTTGTTGGGATTGGATAATGTTAATTGGATTTAAAGTGTCAATCTGTGTGGCTGCATTTGCATATTGCAATTTGATCATGCAATTGAAATTTCATCTGAACAACTTGTTTTGTGTTTTCAGTGAGTGATTAAACATTGTTTGATGACATAGAGGCAGACACGTAGATTCTGCGATGGAAAAGAGGAAATGGTTATGGAAAAGGAAATCTTCAGAGAGGAGTCCAGGTGAAACTGAGAGTTCAGGATCAATTTCGTCCGAAAGATTCTCTGATGAACAGGTAACTAACCTTTTGAGTTCCACAAAAAATTTTGTTTCTTTCTCACGTATGCTTTTATCATTCCCTGAATTTAAAATCTTGATGATGAATTAGGTAGCTTAAAAGTCTGTTTGTATTCTTATGCTAATAGGTTTTGTTATCGAACTCGCCCTATTGGATTATATACAAGTTTTTTTAATAGTTTATACATACAAGAACAAGTTTGTGTGGTTGATCTTCATTCGTCCATTGTTATTTCAATACTTCAAATACATGTGCTCGATGAAGTTTTCACGATTCTGCTTAGAAATAGCTGTGTTACAACAATATTATGAGACAGCTTTGAAAAACTGGACTTGGATTAGAGCATGTGTTATATTCCATTCTTCCAAGTTTTATTTCACTAAGAAACTTATGCATTTTGAGGAGCTTTTGGGTTATCATTTGAAATAAGAGAGCAAGAATGTTCTAAATCACTTAAATGCATTAAAGTTTAAAACTTTGGAGATTAAGTTTTCCCTAGAGAAATTTAACATGGGCCATACACAAGTAACCCTTCCGTAAACTATGAGTTGCCTTCCATTTTCTTCGTGATTGAAACAGGACAACTCCAAAGCATCCCCTATTGAAGATTCTCCCTCCCCCGAAGTCACATCAAAGACTTCAGAAAGGGACGAAGAAGTCGATAATCGAATCAAGAAGTTAACAGAGAAGTTATCCGCTGCTCTTGTGAATGTCAGCGCGAAAGATAACTTGGTCAAGCAGCATTCTAAAGTCGCTGAAGAAGCCGTTGCAGGTACAAAGTTCACGACTTTTCAAGACAAATTTGTTTCGTGTCCCCATTTCTAGCTTATACTGTGAACGTTTACAAATATTCTAGGCTGGGAAAAGGCGGAAAACGAAGTATCAGCACTGAAGCAGCAACTAGAAGCCGCGGTTCAGCAGAACACAGCGCTCGAAGATCGGGTGACTCATCTCGACGGCGCTTTGAAGGAATGTGTAAGGCAGCTAAGACAGGCAAGAGACGAGCAGGAAAAAACGGTGCAAGAAGCTGTAGCAAAGAAAACGCGAGAATTGGAATCCAAAAAATTGGAACTCGAGGATCAGATCGTGGAGTTGAACTTGAAAGTGGAAGCAGAAACTGCTGCTAAGTCAGGATTTCCTTCTCAAATCGATATGGATTTTTACGAGAAGCTCGAGCAATTGGAGAAAGATAACGCGGCTCTGAAGATTGACCTCTTCTCGCTATCTGAGGAGCTAGAAGTGAGAACGATCGAAAGGGATTTGAGTACTCGAGCGGCCGAAACAGCAAGCAAGCAACATTTGGAGAGCATTAAGAAAGTCGCAAAGCTTGAGGCCGAGTGTCGCAAGCTAAAAGCTATGGCTTACAAAGCAACATCGATAAATGATCACAGAAATTCTATGGCATCTTCGATATGTGTCGAATCTTTCACTGATTGCAGCCAATCAGAAAGTGGGGCGTTGAATCGAAATCTTCCATCATCATCATCATCTGTTGAAATTGATCTCATGGATGATTTTCTCGAAATGGAACGGCTTGCAGCTATGTCTGAGCCTGAAAAGATTAAAAATTGTGATTCGGAATTAGAAGCCATTGGTGAAGAAAGTTCGTTTAGAGCTGAGCTTGATGTTATGATTCGTCGAGCGGCTGATTTGGAAGAAAAGCTGCAGAAGATGGAAGGCGAAAAGGTTGAATTGGAGGAGAAGTTAGAGAAGATGCTTTTGGAGAGAACTGAAATGGAGATGACTCTTACTATAACTCGGGAAAAGAATGAGGAACTACAGAGTCAGCTGAGAGAGGCCGGGCTAAAGTTGGAGGAATTGCAAGAAGAGTTAGTAATGGCGAATGAATCGAAGGAAGAAATTGAATCTCAACTTGTTATCATGGAAGCTGAGGTTCGAACCACGAATTCGAAGGCTAACTCATTCGAAGCAGAGGTCGAGAAGGAAAAGGCTTGGTCAGCTGAAGTCAACGCCAAATGCAACGCATTGGAAGAAGAACTCAGCAAAACAAAACAAGAAATCGAGATCCAACAATCCGCTATTTCGAACACCGATCCAAAGATAAAACAGGTAAACTCTCTCACCCTCTCATATTGTCCATATAGCCTGCTCGTTTCGGGGCCAGTGCGAAATAAGAAATAAAGGTCCCTTATTTTTTTTATTTACAGTTATAGAATCAACTCATTTACGTTTAATAAATTCAGAAAGCTTTTAAAACTTATATATGCATATAAACATACTAAAAAAATTTGAACTTGACTCCAGGAGGACATAGCTGCAGCTGCTGGAAAACTCGCAGAATGCCAGAAGACAATAGCATCACTGGGGAAGCAACTGAAATCTCTAGCAACATTGGAGGACTTCTTAATTGACACGGTGCATGTGCCTGAGTTATCTGCAGGAGATTCAGTGATACCGAAACCCGATTTGGAACCTTGGAGAATACATTCTTGTGAGACATGTTCACCCAGTAGAGATTCTATGTGTTCAAGAACACCGAGTGATCATTGTGGCCTGGAAAAGAATAAAAACGAAGGGCTCTCGCCTCTGTCTTCTTCTTCAAGTTCTTCGGCTGTACCGAATCATGTCAGTTATGAGAAGAATCGAAATGGGTTTGCGAAGTTTTTCTCTCGGAACAAGAATGGGAATGGAATACAACTAGAGATTTAGTCTAAAAAATTGTGTAAAGGCCAGGGACTTTGTTGGATGATGATTAAATGCTTTTTAATCAACAGTCAGCATTGGTTAATTTTGCTTGTTTTTATTACGTGAATGATAATGAAGTTTGAAAGAATTCTTTGTTGAGGCAAACATTATACTGATTGATTATGGGCTCGTTCATGCAGTTATATTGTTTCGTTTGTTCTTGAGATTATCCTATTCCAGTTCATTTGGGCATATAATTATGCAAATACTCAACTTAGATATTTGTTATGGGTAAGTTCATATAAAATTTGAAAGAATTCAATTAAATTCATTTTTATATAGAAAATTTGTCACTTCTATATGTTAAATGAAATGAATTTAATTGAATCTTTTCAAAATTTGAACTTCTAAATACATAAAGATATTTTGACAGTTTTTATCATGAAAAACTTGTGAAATGACACGTTCTTTTATTTCTGATGCCTTTACACATGAATTATTTCAAATGAACTGGTTTTGTATTTAAAAATCACAAATAAGTTTTTTACAATTGAACAGGTCGCCATCAAGGTTCTATGGTGTAGTGGTTAGCACTCTGGACTTTGAATCCAGCGACCTGGGTTCGACTCCCGGTAGGACCTTTTTGGGAACTATGCTTTTTGGATATACAAAACAGTCAACGAAAGTGAACTAAATCAAATAGTGCCATCATGGGTAATATGGTAATCCCATAATATTACAAAAAAGGTCTGTTTGAAATGTCCGCATATAAATTGTCGTATTGGTCTACAAAAACACAGAGCGGAGTATTCAATACAAACAGCATACAAACTTCACTTTCTTATAATCACACCTAACCACCTACCTCTCTCTCTCTCTCTACTGTGAGATCTCAATCAAGATCCAATGGCCTCTGTAAGCTTTGCAAAGCTAAACGCTTCTTCTCCGTGGATAGGCCATAAGTCTTTTGGTCAGCCAAATAGATCATCCTCAACTGCCTTTGCTACTCGTCGCGTTTCTCTTCCGATTCGTGCCACCTCTTACAAGGATGAACTCCTCCAAACTGCGGTTTGTTTTTCTGCCTTCCATCCTTTGCCTGCTCTCCGATCTCGAATTCTAGCAATTCCGTTTATCGATCTTGTGTAATTAACTCGCTGATCGATCCATAGGATCTAGTTGTTGTAGTTATTATAAAATCTATCTTCAATCGTGTTATTTTTCTGGATACCTGCGTGTTGTTTTGCTGCTGATTGTTTTTTATTTCTTATAAACAGCTCAAATTCATGTTGTGTTTTAGATTCTTGATGTTAGTGTTGATACATTTGTTTATAGTATTGCTTATGGCGGCTGCACGTTTAGCTACTTCGTGTTGTTTTCCATATCGCATTTAGCCTTTTTATTAGACAAAACACCGCAAAGATCTCCATGCACTTGTTATTGTTATTTTGATAATAGTTTGAATCTGTTGAAAATTTTAATTTGTTCACGTGGTTCCAGCTGTTTTTTTACCTAAAAAGTAGAAAAGGGGATGAGGTATGATTATTTTTAGTTGAATTGTCAGTTTATTGTTACTAATTGTGTTTGCTTGTTTGTTGATGGTGTAGAAATCTATTGCATCACCTGGTCGTGGTATCCTTGCTATTGATGAATCGAATGCTACTTGCGGGAAGAGGTTGGCATCTATCGGCCTTGACAACAACGAGGTGAACCGACAGGCATACAGACAACTCTTGCTGACCACCCCTAGCCTCGGTGAATACATTTCTGGTGCCATTCTCTTTGAGGAAACTCTCTACCAGTCTACGACTGATGGAAAGAAGTTTGTGGACTGCTTGCGTGATGAGAACATTGTGCCTGGGATCAAAGTTGACAAGGTATATAGTTTTAGAACATGTATACATTATAACTTGAAGAATGTTTCAAGTGTTGCTAAGTTATAGAGAGGGTAATATAAGGCTGTAATATTGCTACTTTTTGTGCATCAGGGTTTGGTACCTCTTCCTGGATCAAACAATGAGTCTTGGTGCCAAGGTCTGGATGGATTAGCTTCAAGATCTGCTGAATACTACAAGCAAGGTGCTCGTTTTGCCAAGTGGTAAGACTTGTATTCTTATAGAGCCTTATGCTTTTGTGAGAAGTTTTCTTGACATATTTAAAATTGTGGTAGCCAGTTTAATTGCTATTTTTACAGTTACATATGTTCATTTCAGGAGGACAGTTGTTAGTATTCCCTGTGGTCCTTCTGCTCTGGCTGTAAAGGAAGCTGCATGGGGACTTGCCCGCTATGCTGCCATTTCACAGGTTTTTACTTCCAGCTTTAAAATATATTTTGCACTTATTCTCTGATCTGGAAGGACAAATGTCCCCTAGTGGCATTATTTAAATTTTCCCTATTTTATCCCATGGCCTCTTTTTAGCTGTGCCTTCTACTCCCTTGTAGATTTTTCTATTCCTTTTTTTGCTGGCTGGGGTTGGTTAATGATGCTTCATAGTTGCTTCGCACCTAATACAATTTCAAGCATAGTAAATTGGGTGTAATTTTTTTTTCTGCATGTCCTTGTATTTTGTGGAACCAATGATTTCTCCCAGTAGAAAGTGTAAACGTCCACTGAAGATAAAGTTGCGATCTTCAGAATTTTTAAGGTTGTTTATTGCAAGGGATGTCCTGGTACAGGTAGCCAGATTGCACGTGCTGATAATTTGTTTCAAATTTTACTTGCATTACTTGCAGGACAATGGACTTGTGCCCATAGTTGAACCTGAGATTCTTCTTGATGGGGACCATGGAATTGATAGAACACTTGAAGTGGCAGAGAAGGTGTGGTCAGAAGTCTTTTTCTATTTGGCAGAAAACAACGTTGTGTTTGAAGGCATCTTGCTTAAGCCCAGCATGGTAACGCCAGGCGCTGAACACAAGGAGAGGGCTTCACCAGAGACCATAGCCAAATACACACTCACAATGCTCAAAAGAAGAGTACCACCTGCAGTTCCTGGAATCATGGTAAGAATGCCTGGTATCCTCTTCATTTTCCCTTATTCAAACAAAAAAGCTAATCATAATTATAATCTATGAATCTTAAATACCAGGACTTGCCATGGAGAACCTGGTCAATTTTCAAATCATTATATTCGCTTTGCCTAGTGGTTAAGAAATGAAATGAGATAAAGCCCAAGTTTTGCTTAAAATAAACCTCTTTTTATTTATTTTATTGAAAGTCCTTGCTTATTGCATTCCATATGATATGAGCATTACTAAAGATTCTAGTTTTGATTTAAAGTATACTTGATGCAACTTATTTTTACCTTCCAGTTTTTGTCGGGAGGGCAATCTGAAGTGGAAGCAACCCTGAACCTCAATGCTATGAACCAAAGCCCCAACCCATGGCATGTGTCTTTCTCATATGCACGTGCATTGCAAAACACTGTGCTTAAGACATGGCAAGGACGGCCAGAGAACATTGAAGCTGCACAAAAGTCGCTTTTGGTGCGTGCCAAGGCAAATTCCTTAGCCCAGCTTGGAAGGTACTCTGCTGAGGGTGAAAGCGAGGAAGCTAAAAAGGGAATGTTTGTGAAGGGCTACACCTATTAACGAGTGAATGCATACTTCTTTGCCTCTCTTCAGTGTACTATGTGTTTTGAGTTTGTTTATTTAATAGATGTCTTTGCTGAGGGAACTGTAGCATTAGAAAATTCCTTTCCTCTTAACTCCCCCGTTCTTGAAATTAGAGGCTTGAATAATACCCGAACTGTTGCCCCGAAAAGAGGTGGATTTGGTAAAAGATAAGTTACGTGTCTTCATCATGTTTATTGCTGTTGAAATTTTGTGAGAATCTTAATAATGTTTTCCTGGATATGATGATATATATAAAAGTGTAAAACAGCTTTGTATGGGTGAATTTTGTATTACCTTCCTAATCACATAGAGAAACCTATATTATATATGGGAATAGAT
>CATIWQ010769286.1:0-29404 GCA_949673415.1 Euphorbia schlechtendalii | reverse complement strand
AGCAATCCTATTTAAGGTAGAAGCTGTTGATGATAGCTCTTCAAAAGATGATGAAGAAATGGCGATGCTAGCAAGAAAATTTAGGAAATTCATGAAGAGGAACTCAAAGACTCCTAAAAAATACCAGAAGAAAGGAAGCTTTCCTCAAAATTCAAAATTTTAGAAAGACTTCTCAAAGAACAAACTCAAAGGATCAGAAGAAAAGTCCAAAGAAGAGAATCAAAAGACCATCACCCGCTTCGAATGTCATCAAGAAGTACATATCAAATCAAGCTACCCCAAACTTAGAAAGGACAAGGAAAAGAAGGCCATGGTGGTAACTTGGAGTGATAGGGACAATGAGAGCTCTTTTGAATCATCTGAAAATGAAGAAGAAGTAGCTCAAATATGCTTCATGGTAGCGGATGACATGAGTCCAATAGTTAAATCACGGCACAACAGCACAGAAAGAGTCTCAACTACAAGTCAAAAATCATGTCAAAATGACGAGGTAAGAAGATTCTGGAAGAAGATTTCAAAGACTTCTGTATTCATGATAGAGCCATAAACAACACTACCAAGGCAATTTACAAAAGGTAAGGAGAACTAGAAGTAGAAATTGAGAAGTATAAGAAGGAACTAGTGTCAAAGGGAGTAAATGAAACTGATCTCAGTAGAACAGTAATGATGCATGAAGGGCATCTGTCAGGGAAAATCACCTTGCCTAGTAAAGCTAATTCTCAGAAGAAGAATCAACCTCAGAAGATGAATCCAGCTCAGAAGCCAATTTCACAGCAAAAGTCAAATTAGGATCAAGCCTCAACCTCAAAGCAGAGAAACAATAAGCAATATGGGTACAAATATAGTGTGAACCATCATCAAAGAGAAGGTGGCCAAAAGATGGCTCAAAGAAATCCCCATATCAGAAGGAGATTAATACCTCAAAGGCAGCCCCTTCAGGAACCATTTGACATTTGTCCACATCCTAAAGCCTAGTAGAAGGAAGTAGTAAAACTTTTTTGTAACTTTTGTGGAAAGAAAAACCATATGGCCACTATGTGTAGATATAAAAATATATATTATGATACTTATGATTGGCTTGATTTAGTTTGTAATACCTCTGAACCCAAGGGAAAATGGGTTCGAAGATTCTAACCATTTCCTTTTACAGGTAAGTCTTAGGTCCACAAAAGGTCAACAAATCTGGTACGTAGACAATGGATGCTCAAGGTATATGACAAGAGATGAAAGCTCATTCATCACACTTGAATGCAAAAGATATGAAAATGTGAGCTTCGGAGATAATAAGAAAGGAAAGATCATTGGAAAATGAACCATTAGATTTGAAATCAAGATATAAGAAGTCTCCTTAGTAGATGGATTAAAGTTTAACCTTTTGAGTGTTGCTCTAATAAGTGTATAATTACACTTATAATCATGATATTTTCAATCATTAAACACTATGGTTTAAGTCATTTTATACTTCATATAAAAGATTTCACATGGTATGTAGTTGTTTTTTATGCAAATGCAGGTATTAGGTAAATCTTGGAAGTAAAATGATTAAAGTTGGAAATCTATGGAAAAAGAATGGAAAAAGTACAAAATGATGTGTGAAACTTAAGGAAATTACAAAGGATCGAAGATGTCAAAGATCAGTAGAAATCGTAAAGAGGAATCATGTGAAAAAATAATCGTGAAACATATATCAAGGTCGCGACTTTTTAACATTCACAACAGAAAGTTGCCAACCAAGTATTCACGATCATGAGATACATTCGAGGTCTTGACCTTGAAGGTTTTTTAGTCAACTCTTCTCTTATTTCAATCGCCGGATAAGAACAATCAACTGTCATCAACTACCAACTGAAAAGACACCTTTTGGAAGTCAACCAATCATGAAAAGGTACCTTTCCATTGTGAATGAGGATGAACCTTGCATCCAATCAAAATGAAGTGATGCAACTCTTCGCCAATGGACATGACTCTTCATTTGGATAGATGCAACCCTTCACACTCTGTAAGTAGACTCCTAACTCAACCAATTTCGTGGCAATTAAGAGTGGATTGATATTTGGTGATACATGTTAGATGTGTATGCATAGATAAATAGTAGAAATTATATAGATTTCACTACGTTCAAAGTCTTAGCGAGAAAAATGTAAAAGTGATTCGATTCCTATTTCGATCACTATATTTCTACACAAATTTGAGCTTTTGCTGTATAAGTGTAATTGCAAAGAACTTATCAATAAAAGTTTTCATTCTTCAACATTCTTTTATTCGAGATTCACAAAGAATAGCATCCTAGCGGAGGTTCTGTACGAGTCGAAACCGGATTAAAAGTAGACGCAGGAATTGCAGGAGTTGACGACTCCCATTAAAGAGCGGATACGGTTTGATCAACTTTAGCTTTCACTTGCATACCTTACAACTTTCTATTTCGAAGTTTATGATATGTCTATTTGTCATAATGAGTAATTCATTTTGCGTCATTTATATTAATCAAGTTATATGCTTTCGAGTTAACTTTAAGAGTGATTTCAAGGTTAGCAAGATTGTGTATAATCACTGGATCTGTGATTATAACACTGTTTAGTGAGCTAACATTTTTGGAGTGGTAACTTGCTAAATATGACTATGTGAGAGCGACCCGTACTAAGCATAGTTATATTGTTATCCAAGTTCTTATAAGTGTCATAATTCGTTTACCCCAGACTTAGAAAAGTCATCTCATGTGTTGCTCTGCGGTGAATTATTGAATATTAGGGTGTCTAGAACCTTAATTGTTGAAGTTATCTATTGTTGAAGTTATCTAGTGTAATATTCTTGATGATTTTGCATGTTTTTCTCTGTTAAACTTGTTCATAGGAATATCTCTAAATTTTACATCTTCTCTAATCTGTTCATACATCTATCCATTCAATCATCTATCATCCAAACCTCTCCAATATAAATTCCATATTTTCGTTTACCCCATAACTCTTGTTGGTCTTTAGATATAGTTCCTTCCCTGTGGGATCGGTATCTTTTAAAACTACATCGAAACTGTATACTTGTAGTGGTCACCATTTTTCTATTTTGATAAGCGGTACTGACAACACCTATTCGTATTTTGAATTTTTAACTTATTGATAGAGAAGTGGGGAACAAGGTTTTTGGCTTCATCTTCGAATATAGCCCTCAAAATAAATAGAGTCAAAACCTTGCGATCAATTTTTTGGCACCGTTGATGGGGAAGGCAAGTGCATTCTAGAGATCAAATACTGGGAGATTACAGTACTAAGTCTAAAAATTGAAGAAATAGAAGGATTAAAGAAGGTCTTGATTGCGACTATAGATCGCACTCGTGAAATTATACAGAAACACCTTATGTTCCTGTTTTGAAAGAAATCACGATCGCGACAGGCCTTCGCAATCGTGACACAGGCCCTGGATTCTCCTTCGCAATAAACGGGTTTACTCTTTTCTTTTTCAAATTTTATACTAGTTATTTATTAGTTTGTTTTCATTTTTTGTATTTTTCATTAAATCTCTGAAAATGAGAACATTATGTTCTCTAGTGTGGGGGGGGGGCATTTGTAAAGTCCCAAAAATCTAAAAAAAATTAAATAAATTTAAAAAATCGAAGAATTTGAAAAATTTTCTTGATTTTTGTGTTATTTATACATTATCCATACATATACTATACTAACATATGTTCTAAGGTTATTGTTAGTGTTAGATATTTCAAGTTTGATGTTAGTGCATATTTCGAATAAAGTGTTTTGAGTATGACCACACATTGAGAGTGTGAGCGTTCATAGCACAACATTTAGCATTTGGCAAGGATGAGTTGTGAGTAACATTCAAAGCAACATTCCAAGTAAGTTTTGATATATAATTCAATGCAAAATGAATTAGTATAAGTTATATAGTTTCAGTTTAATACTACAGATAAGTTTAAGTGGAATAATATCTAGTAGTGTTCTTACTATGAGTTTTATATGCTATTCTCGAATAAGTCCTATAAGTATTGAGTGTGTTTAAAGTTTTGGGAAACTATAGCCATAATACTTTGAAAGTGATCAATAAAGGATGAGGGTACTAAGAGTGAAAAATCAAAAGAAAAAGAGGATAACCAATGAGTTATGCATAAGGTGAGGAATGGTACAGAGCAGAAACTACAACCATTCAATGAGTGAAAAAAGAAAAAGAAAGCATAGCATAAAAAATGGGTGCAAAGTACAAAGTACTTCAAAAAACATATGCTTAAAAGAAAAAAAATGAGAGAAACTGGTATGGAGCATAAAATGCAACCACTAAAAAAGGGGAGAGTGGTATGGAGTATAAAATGCAACCACTAAGAGTGTTTTTAGCATCCTAGGTTACCTAAAAATGCCTCGAGATCAAACTTTTCAAAATGTGCTTATTTTGTCCTTTATGCTTTATACTATACTTGAGAGAAGGTAATATTCGAGTAAGCATATAACACTTATATGAAGACGCAATTCGGTTGACCCTCCATTAAGAGCAAGGGTATGAACCTAGACTATATAAATTGCACATTACTAATTTGTGGGAAATTTCGAACCTTTACTTGAATCTTATGCAACGTGGGATGTGATTCTCACTATAATAGTCTTTCGCCAAATGAGACACGAACTTGAATACTAATTTATACACTTCTGTTGTTTTTACCTTGAGGAAAAGGCAAAAGTTAAGTGTGGGGGTGTGATAAGTTTATAATGACACTTATAATCATGATATTTTCAATCATTAACCACTATGGTTTAAGTCATTTTATACTTCATATAAAAGATTTCACGTGGTATATTATTATTTTTGATGCAAATGCAAGTATTAGGTAAATCAAAGTAAAATGATTAAAGTTGGAAATCTATGGAAAAAGAGTGAAAAAGGTGTAAAAAGATGCGTGGAACTTAAGGAATTGGCAAAGGATCGAAGATGTCAAAGATCGGTAGAAATCATAAAGAGGAATCATGTGAAAAAGGCATGTCATGATCATGAAACATGTATCGCGGTCACAACTTGTTAACATTCACAACAGAAAGTTGCCAACCAAGTATTCACGGTCGCGGCATACATTTGCGATCGCTACCTTGATGGTTTTTTGGTCAACTCTTCTCTTCATTCAACCGCCGTTTAAGAATGATCAACCACCATCAATTACCAACTGAAAAGACTCCTTTTGGAAGTCAACCAATCATGAAAAGGTGCCTTTCCATTGTGAATGAGGATGAATCTTTGCATCCAATCAAAATGAAGTAATGCAACTCTTCGCCAATGGACACGACTCTTCGTTTGGATAAATGCAACCCTTCACACTCTATAAATAGGCTCCTAACTCAACAAATTGCGTGGCAATTGAGAGTGGATTGATATTTGGTGATACATGTTAGACGTGTATGCATAGATAAAGAGTAGAAATTATATAGATTTCGCTACGTTCAACGTCTTAGCCAGAAAAATGTATAATTGATTAGATTCCTATTTCGATCACTATATTTCCACACAATTCGAGCATTTGTTGAATGAGTGTAATTGCAAAGCACTTATCAATAAAATTTTTCATTCTTCAACCTTCTTTTATTCGAGATTCACAAAGAATAGCATCCTAGCGGAGGTTTTGTATGAGTCGAGACCAGATTCAAAGTAGCCGCATGAATTGCGAGAATTGATGACTACATTAAAGAATGGATACGATTTGATCAACTTTAGCTTTCACTTGCATACCTTACAACTTTACTTTGTTTTCTACTTATACTTTCTATTTCGAAGTTTATGATATGTCTATGTGTCATAATGAGTAATTCGTTTTGCTTCATTTATATTAATCAAGTTATATACTTTCGAGTTAACTTTAAGAGTGATTTCGGGGTTAAAAAGATTGTTTATAATCACGGGATCTGTGATTATAACGCTATTTAGTGAGCCAACATTTTTGGAGTGGTAACTTGCTAAATATGGCTATGTGAGAGCGACCCGTACTATGCATAGTAATATTGTTATCCAGGTTCTTACAAGTGTCATAATTCATTTACCCTAGACTTAGAAAAGTCATCTCATGTATTGTGTGAATTATTGAATATTAGGGCGTCTAGAACCTTATTTGTTGAAGTTATCTAGTGTATAAAATATTCTTGAGATTTTGCATGTTTTTCTCTGTTAAACTTGTTCGTAGGAATATCTTTATATTTTACATCTTCTCTAATCTATTCATACATCTATCAATTCATCTATCTATCATCCAAACCTCTCCAATATAAATTCCATATTTTCGTTTACCCCGTATCTCTTGTTGGTCTTTAGAACTAGTTCCTTCCCTATGGGATCGATATCTTTTAAAACTACATCGAAACTGAATACTTGAAGTGTTTACCATTTTTCTATTTTGATAAGTAGTACTGACAACACCTGTTCCTATTTTGAACTTTTAACTTATCGGTAGAGAAGTGGGGAATAAGATTTTTGGCTTCATCTCTGAATATAGCCCTTAAAATAAATAGAGTCAAAACCTTACGATCATGCTCAACTATGTGATCAAGGAAGAAAAATTATCTTTGACTCAGAGAGATGCTCCATCATGGATTGTAGGACAATCAAACTCTTCTTTATGCACCTAGAGTCAATAATGTGTTTATAATAAATTTAAATGACAAATCCAAGAGAGATATCTGCTTAATATCCAAAGAAGAAGAGTCATTGCTATGGCACAGAAGATTGGGACATGCAAACATGAATATTCTCACCAAATTAGTCAAACAAAAACTTATTGAGGGATTGTCAAGTCTAAACTTTTAAAAGGATCATTTATGTAATGGATGTTAATATGGAAAATAGTTTAAAAAGAGTTTTAAATCAAAATCTGAATTTTCCTCAAAAAGAGATTTAGAACTGGTTCACATAGATCTTTTTGGTCATATTCAGCTTGTGAGCATGGGTAGACATAGATATACCATGGTAATAGTATATGACTATTCCCGATATACATGGGTTGTATTGCTCAGTATTAAGGATGAAGTATATGAAGGATTTTCCAGACTGTGCAATAGAGTATAAGTTAAACAAAATTCTTTGCTTTCTAAGATAAGAAGTGATCATGGCAGAGAATTCAAAAATAAGCTTTTGTTGGATTCTGTGATGCCAGAGGCATTGAGCACAACTTTTTCAGCTCTTTACACCCCCCAACAAAATGGGATTGTTTAGAGAAAGAACAGAACTATATTTGAAATGGCTCGATCCATGCTTAGTGACAATAACTTACCAAAGTATTTCTGAGGCATGGTATATCTTAAATAGAGTTAACATAAGATTAGTAATAGATAAAACTCCTTATGAAATCTAGAAAAGAAGGAAGCCCAAGAATGGGTATTTCAAAGCTTTTGGATGCAAGTGCTTTGTGCTTAAAAATAAGGAACAACTAGGAAAATTTGACCCTAAATTTGATGAAGTAATATTTCTTGGCTACTCAACACATAGCAAAGCTTACAGAGTCTTTGTAGAAAAACAGCCTCTCTTGAAGAGTCAATACATGTAGATATCGATGAGACTAACCATCCAAGAAGAAGGAATGGCTCAGAGGAAGATGAAGAATTAATCTCACATAAACCATCCTCTGAATTAGAATAGGGAGAATCCTCAGCAAAGAATGAAACATTTAAGCTAAATTTCTCAAATCAGAGAAATGAGGAGAAAGCTCTAGAACCAAAGGAAATGTACCTCATCCTGATCTACCCAAAGAATCAAGGACCAAGAAGGACCATCAGAAAGATTGATCCTTGATGCTCCTCAGAACCCCGTACTCACCAGAGGTCAACTTAGTAGAATGACAAGTCATCCTGCATTTTTCTCAATCATGGAGCCAAAGAAATTTGAAGATGCGAAGCATGATGAAAGCTGGATCCTGGTGATGTAACAAGAATTAGACTAGTTCACTAGAAATGATGTTTGGGACTTAGTTCCAGCCCCAAAGAGCAAATCCATCATTGGAACTAAGTGGGTTTTCAGAAAAAAAATTTAGATGAAGAAGGAAATGTTGTAAGAAACAAAGTAAGACTTATTGCTCAAGGATACAATTAATAAGAAGGAATTGACTATGATGAAACTTTCGCCCCAGTAGTTAGATTTGAAGCCATAAGGATTCTCTGTGCCTTCGCATCCCATATGGGATTCAAACTATACCAAATGGATGAAAAAATTGCATTTCTGAATGGAGTTATTACTGAAGAAGTATATGTTAAGTAGCCTCTAGGATTTGAAGATTTAAAATATCCAGGTCATGTATTCAAATTGAAGAAAGCGTTATATGGACTGAAGCAAGCTCCCAGGGCCTGGTATGAAAGGCTAACAAGTTTTCTCATTTCCAAAGGATACATTAGAGGAAAGATAGACACAACTTTATTCATCATAAGAAGAAACAAGGATATTCTTCTTGTGCATATATATGTTGATGACATCATTTTTGGGGCTACTGATGAAAGGCTATGGAAAGAATTCAACTCTTAAATGAAGAATGAATTTGAGATGTCAATGATGGGAGAATTAACCTTCTTCCTTGGTCTTCAAATCAAGAAAAGCTCAAATGACATATTCATCAATCAATCCAAATATACCAAGGAAATTCTGAAGAAATTTAGCATGGAAGAAGGAAAAGAAATGTCAACTCCAATGGCATAAAATACTATTCTTAGCAAAGATCCAAAAGGAAAGAAAGTTGAGCATAAACTATTTAGAGGAATGATTGGCTCTCTTCTATATCTAACAGCAAGTAGACCTAACATACACTATGTTGTATGCTACTATGCAAGTTATCAAAGTGATCCAAGGGAATCACATCTAAGTGCTGTAAAGAGAATTCTGAGATATCTTCTTGGAACTAGAACATACACTATGGTGACTTCTCACTAAAAGGATTCACTAATGTTGACTATGATAGAGATCAATTGGAGAGAAATAGCACTACTAGAGGATGTCATTTTCTAGGAAACTACATTTTATCTTTGTACAGCAAGAAACAAACCTCAGTAGCTCTATAAGCCATAGATGTTGAATACATGGCTGCAGGAAGCTGTGTCGCTCAAGCATTATGGATCAAACAATAGCTAGAAGATTATAGAATCAAACTAGAATGCATTGAAATTCTTTGCGACATCAAAAGTATGATTAATCTATCAAAGAATCCAATTCAGCATTGCAGAATGAAGCATGTTAATATCAGACATCACTTCATTAGAGATAATGTTCTCAAGAAAGACGTGAAGTTAGTTTATATCTCTACTGAAGATCAAGCAGCAAACATCTTCACAAAACCTCTTAGTAAAGATCAATTCGCGTTCCTCAAGAGAAATTGGTATGAGTAATCCAGTATGAATATCACTCAGACGAAGGAATATCTACTCAGAAGAAGAATCTACCTTAGAAGCAACAATCAGCATCTGAAACAAAGCCAGCGCTATTGCTCATAAGAGTTAACCCGCGAACCATACTATTTTTCAAAATTCAAAAAACCCAAAACCAAAGCCGGATCTTTAGGTTAAAACAGTCCAAATTCTACCGTCAGTTTCTCACTTAACAGTTACTTCAATTTTAGACTGTAAATGATGAAATTGTTATAAAATATTTTTGGCTTATTACCTTTCTATCCCTCTTAAATCTCTAGTATAAATAGGTGATAGCTGTTCATCTTCAAATCACTTTACCAAAAATCCTAAAATTCTCTAATTATTCTAAGAAATTTTCTTTTCCAAAATCCCTAACTTTCTCAACTTTGTTCATTCACAAATCCTACTCAAATGGCTCCCAAAAGATCAAGATCATCAAAAGACACCCCCAAAGAACAAGTAGTTATAAAAATCCCTCCAAAGACCTTTGCACCTGTACTATATAGGTCAAATCCCACATTCATCATCTCCCAACGATATTTGGGAGATAATTCCTTTCTTGAATCCTTACCCTTCAAAGAAACCATTGAATTCCATCATCTTGGAACATGGTTAAGGCTAAAAGGGCAAACCTTCCCCAATATTGTAGTAGAGTTCTACAAAAACCTACATAGATGCACTATAAGTGATGAAGAACTGAAGACCAGAGTTAAGGGCAAGGAGATAACAATCATTCCTGATTATTTAGCCAAATTGTTTAACTTAAAGGATGAGGGCGTTGCCCTAAGAAGAGGCTGTGAAGAAACCGCCAACCATGATAAGAAGGCATTTGTACTTGAAGGATGGTTCGGGGAAAAGATTAGTACTCACATTCCCTAAGATTCAAGTTACTGGCAGTTCATAATGGCATATCTTCTACTCCAAAAGATGAATTCCGCGAATGCAGTATCAAGATATGAGCACTGCATCTTGGTCTATCTAGTGGAGAAGAGAAAGGTCAACTAGCCTATTGTGATTATATAGCATATGCTCCACCACAAGTTCACACTTGACTTGACTGCTTAGATGAGGAAGGCTCTCTAGGTAGTGAGATTGTAAAGTAGACCTTTGACAAGAAGCTGGACTATGGGATGAAATGGGATAGAGAGGGGGTAGTGAAGGATTTGGCTAGGAAGTAGAGGGAGAAGGAGTTGGGGATGGCTAAGAGGGGAGAGGCAATGAAGGGAGGTGATGAGGTATCCCCTAAGAGGAAGAGGGAACCTATGCTGAAATAGGAGGATGTCCCTAAGGGGAAGAGAAGTAGAGTGGTTAAAAGTAAGGCACTTGTTGCTAAGGATGTGGTTGCAACTAAACCAACCTCTACTGATACTGAAGGAAAAAATAAATGACGTGGTTTCTCAATGACCAAGTTTTAGTATGTGCCAAGGCCTCTAGAGGAGAATAGCTCAGAAGAAGATGAGGAGGATAAATAGCCATTAGCAATTTAACAAAGAGAAAGAGGGGGGAGTTTGATCTTGAAATGGTTATCCCCCAGTGATGAGGAGGATGAGAAGGTTGAAGAAAAGGAGGAGAAGGTTGAAGAAAAGGAGGAGAAAGTAGAAGAGCAGAAGGAGAAGGTAGAAGAAAGGAGGAGAGAGGAGAAAGAAGAAGGTGAAAACGTATGGGAAGTCTATGATCTCAAAAGATGATCCAGAGAAGGATGATATGATCAAGGCTATGAACCAAAGCCTAATTAAATCCTTCTCTACCATCAAGAAGGGTGATGCCATCAAAATCGCAGTAGTTGAAGCTGAGGCAAAGGTGGCATAAGGGATGAAGAAGACTCATTCTCCAGAGGAATTCACAGCAAAGATGAAGGAAAAGAGTACCTCTGAGACGAAGGAGGAGGACTTTGAGGAAGTTAATGGAAATGTATTGGAAGGGACCTTATTCGATTTCGACTTACCAATAGGAGCTCTTCCTTTGGCACCTACTTCTACTCCTCTTGTTGTAACCAACCCAACATATTTCACACTGGAGAAGAAGTCAGAGGAGAAGCCCAAGTCTCCTCCTCTTGATCAGTAGACGGCTGTATTTGACCCATCACACCTGTTCATGGCCCCTCCAGAGACTCCCAAATACAAACCAGCATCTCCAGAGGAATCACCTTCACCTAATGTAGTCGAGGTTGCTGCTATCGCCAAAGAAGTGGTAAAGGGGTTGGAAGAAGAGATAGAGGAGGAAGTGGCTACTGGATATTCTCTATTGAAAGAGAATGTGCCTGAGGAAGATCCGTTCCTAGTAGCCCTAAAGAAGGAGGAAGCTTAGAGGATAGTAATAGTGGAATGGGGTACCAAATTTTCATCAACTAATCCTGTTGAAGAGTTCGTGATAATGGCTAAGTCTATATTCACTAAGCATAACTTAAAGCTAGAAGAAATAAGGGGGGATGAAGAGGAAGAAGAGGAGAAAGAGAGGGAGAGGAAGATGCAAAGAAGGAGGAGGTTTTGGAAGAGGATGATGATGATGTGAGAATTGTGGAGGGGATAGGAGAGATGAAGACAAAGTTCAAGCCATCCACCGCTCAGAAGCCAAGAACAACTCTATATGTTCCAAGGAAATTGGTTAACCCCTCCAGCATTCTTACCTTAATCCCCAGACCTCAGGAGTAGAGGATTAATGGAGATGAGTCCCTCAGCAGTAAAATCTGGATGATGGGAGATCAGGTTGAGGGAAGTAATGCAACTACTGAAGTTCCTCTCAACTCTCTCTATCATATGGGCAAGACCCTTAATGACTTCCTCACCATGGTTCTAATACTCAACAATTCAGTGGTAGATATCAAGTCTATCCCCTTTAATCGCCAACTCACTCAAAGCGTAGCCCTCTTGATCGAACAAGCGCAAATCATTATGGAGATGGCTGCCAAGATTCCCCTTCCATGCTAAATTAGATCTGAGTTGATCTAGCATCTTCAGCCTCTAATGGAAACAAGGTTGGACAACTACATTAACATACGAGATGCTCCTGTAGCAATGTATTTGATGTTAGGGACAAGTGAAAAGGGTCTAAAGATGATCCATGATGAAGTGAGCAGCATCAAGGAGGAATTCTAGAGGCAAATAATTGATGTAATTTCTACTTTGGGAACTACCATAGAAAAGTGCCAAACTGAATACTCCATGGGGCTTAAGGAGGAAATCAAAGAGCTAAGGAAGTAGAATGTTATCTATCTGTGGAAACAAGGAAGGATTCAAAATAGCCTTGAGGAGATCATGAAATTTATAACTGAATTTAAAGCTTAAACTCTTAAGGCTATTGAGGACTCTAGCAGAGAGCTGCAATTTGAGGTCATCAAAGCCATTGATAGCACCAAAACGAAGATAACTGACATCACATTCGCTCAAAAGAATGAGGCTATTGATGAAGTCACAGATGAGATCACTCTGGCCTCTACCAGATTAGCCAAAGCAGTTGTTGAAGCTCAGGACATTGTGATAGCAAGGCAAGCCAGTGCATCTAAAGATCTACAGAAAGGCATTAATGACCTAAGCTCCTAGATTGGCAATCTTTATCTCCATTCCTTCTACACACATGACAGCGAAATTGTGCCTTTCCTTCAACATCTCGCAAATGGGCTAAACACTCAATGGATGTGGAATCAGAAGGCTCTCCAAGTCATTCTCCAAAGTATCTTTCCCTTTGTCCCTAGCAAGGCTGTAAGACTGATTCAACAAATTGTTCCTCCTCTTTAAGCTAAAGCAAAAGCCATTCAGGAAGTCATTCAGAGGTTTGCACTTAATGAGAAGAATAACGTTGCTCATCTTGTTGGTACTGAGTGGAGGGAGAAGGATAGCCACAACTTTAGTGAAGTTTGGGAGAGGCGGATGACTTCAACATCTACTTCAAGCACCATGGAGATAGATAAGAAAAATCTGATTTGTAACTTAGTTTAGCATAAGCTCAGTTTTGTCTTGCTTCTTGTAAAAAATTCTCAAGTTAATAAAACACTTGTTTCTTCTAGTCTGAGTACAACTTTGCATTGTACTATCTTCTTTCAAACTCATATATATCAATTCAAAACAGGATTTGCAAAGAAGATTGAAGCTACTCAGAACATGGTCAAAGATTATTAGGGAGAATGCAAAACAAGTCATTCATGTGCTTAAGTTCACTCAGAACTAACAAAATGAGGGAGATTTTTGGATTCAGAGCTATGGATTTAAGTTTTGAAGATTCTGAGTTCAGAAGCGTTATGATGCCTCAGCGGAGGAAACGATCTCAGAAAAAGCATAAGTAATCATAAGATAGTTAAAGAATAATATTCAAAAGCGATAGTTCTTCTGAATACTCAAAAAGGGTAACTTTAGTCTTTTGATGCTAAAAGTCACGGGAGCTGATCTCGCATTAAATGTCACCGTGCGCCTTTGTACCTTAGCATGGAAAAGGACAAAATTTGTTGGGATCTCAGGAATAAAAACATTCCTGCAAGATGCATAAGCAGACAACCGTACAAATATGGGACCTAATTTCATTCTGACAATTGTGGTGCGGATTCTTCTTGGATGTGGCTTTCTAAACGGATTCTTAACGGAAACTTCAAGCTGAGACAACGAGAAGATTTTCTACTAAAGTCCAAGATAAACGAAAACATTCTCCCCTCTATAAAAGGATGTTATCCGGTATTGAAAAAGGTTGCCGAAATCATTGAAATCTCAAGAGTGAAATCAAGCTTCAAAATCTCAATGCAATATTCTTTTAAATCAAAACAGCAAACACTTCACTCTCTTCAACTATTTGTAATCGAGCTCACTGAAACAAAGTTCAAAAAGCTCATCCCCTTAATTAAAAATTTCTTATTTAGCACCAGCTGAGGGTAAGTTAGTGTGAGGGAGCTTAGAAATCTTGAGAGGAAGGTACTCTTAAAGATAAGAAACTCTAAGCCTCAGATACAGTTGGACGGAACTTCTGTATTGGTATAGCTAATAGAAGTGAAGGCTGTTGGAAGGTACTTCAGCTTTACTTTGTAAAAGGTTTTCTCTTCACCAAAAGAAGAGCTCTTAGTGGATTAAATCTTGGACAAGAGATTCCAATAACTGGATTAAGCAGAGGCTGAACCAGGATAAAATCATTGTTTGCCATTTCTATTCTCTCCACTATTTTCAATACATAATTTAAATCACATCTATAGATTAAAGGCTTTAGAAAAGGAGATTCTGAGTAAAACACTTATACTCAGAAGCATCTTCAGAAGTTAATCTTAACTATCTTCTGAAGTTGTAAGTGCACTTAAAAGGAGTCATTCACCCCCCCTTGGGCTATTTTACATCGTGCTGGGTCCAACAATTTCCCTTGGTGACTCGAGAAGGATTGAATTGCTTTTGAAGTTTGATAATGAGGTGTACAAGTCTGAAGGTGGAGATTGTTGGGTTTTTTTTACCCTTTTACACATGTCATGCTACAATGCCCATGTTCACTCAGCTCATGCTCAAAGGCCCTAATCCTGAATTGATGCATTTTCTATCCTAACTTAACCATATATGAACTTTTCTTTCTCTCTCAACCCTAATCTAACCCTCAAACTAAAACTCTTCATTTCTCCCTCTCTCTCTCTCACCACTTGTTTATCCCTTGTTCATCTCTTCTTCTCACCATATGGTCTATTATGTTATTTTTATTATGGCAGTGATGAATTCTGAATTGCAACTCTCTTGGAGACGGTTATCTTTAGAAGCTATAAAAGGATTGCTTCCGTTGAGATTCAGGTTCACTGGTTATTTTTTTAGCTTTTGGGTTTAGTTTTTCTCTTTCATTCTATATGCTTAAGTCTTGGTTCTTTGCTTCTGGATTACTGTATTTCTTTCTTGTATGAGCTTTGTGCCTGTAATCGGATATTTTTGTGTATCTTTACCTAGAGTTTTGTGCCATTATCAATAAAAAAAAGCTGATCTCCTTCATCGTTGGTTGATGTACCCTTTAAGAATAGAATTTAGCTTTATCAAGGGGAACAATCTAAAAAACATGTGTTTTCTTTATAATTCTACAATCTTTGATTTGAATGCTTTCCATTTCATCTCTGCATGTTTAAGTTTTGCGATTTTATGTATTCTGGAAAACGATTTTATGTAAAACAATACAAGCACAATATAACTAAGAAAAGAAAGTTGAAACAAAACAACAAAAGTTTAAAACAAAATCAAAGATACTTTGGCTTTGATATATAAACCAAATTCGACAAGCATATTTCGAGAATGCTAATGCAAAAAAGAAAAAAAAAAAAAAAAGAAATTAAACAAAAATAGTAAAATCTGCTAAAACAAAGGAATAAAAATGTACATGAATGACGGTACATAAAAGTAAAAATGTACATGAATATTCATGGTGTCTTTCCTTTCTGTATCTGTAAAAAAAATCTAAAAAAGGTTCGAACACCAAATCCTAATATTAGTTATAAGCTATACAAAAGTACCCATTCCTCATAACCAAACTGACTTAAAACAAAACTAGTAAGCTACGAGTATATGTGTTTATATATTTTATAATCCTAAATAAATTTTGTAAAACATGTAATTAATTAATAACCTGACTGTCAGTAATCCCACAAGCCATCTAAATCTGCAATTGGACCATCATTAAGATCACCATAAACCTTATTTCTTCCATCAATTACCGATGAAATCTCCCCTGTGTTGTTCATGTCTGTACTAATTCCTGTATCCTGTGAAAGAGTGGCCATAGAGTAATTGTTCGACGAAAACTGTTCGATCTTGCACTGTTGTAGCGCTAGTTTATCTTGTCTAGAAGCAGCAATTGCTCTTAGAAAGGTTTGATCGTTGTTTTTGAAGCTTGAGTTGGAGTAATAAGCAGGAATGTTCGGGTTAGTTTGGAAGGCGAAAGGGTTGTTGGTAGAAGAAGGATTTTGGGGGTAGAATACTGAGTTTGAATTATTGATCGATGAAGCCAAGTTGGACAAGTAATTCCCATCTGATAATATACTAGATGTCGTTGCTTTCAAGTCCGGGCTTTCGTTTCGGATTTCGCCATTGTTGAAGCTCGAAGAACTCGGTCTTTGGTAGCTGCTGTTAGAAGGCTCCATTAGAGGTGGAAGTGAAGCATAATCTAATAGATCATCATGACCAAATGAATTCACCCTTGACAAATCTTGAATTGAGGTTCTTTGAATTCCTGTGCTCTTGTGGAAAACCCTACACACAACCCATTCTTCCTGTACAATTTTTTCAAAAAAAAAAAAATTAAATTACTTTTTATTCTTCAATTACACAAAAGAAATAAAAGTAAGCCCGTGAAAGAAACTTTCTACCAGCTTAAAAGGTAAATATAATAATACAGAGGGAGATAAACACTAAAAATTTTGAAAAATACAGAAAATAGTCTTAACCACTTTATTAAGAGATTCGAATTACCGTAGCGGGTTTAGGAAGATTGTAATAAGAGAGTTTGCCTTCGAGACGAAATTCATGCATGACCCAATTGGTTTTTTCGCCTTTAGGAGCTCTTCCAGTATAGAAAACAAGAGTCTTTTTCATTCCGACCAGACATTTCTTTCCTTTGAAAATCTCCTTGTCTTTTCCGGTGGCTTTCCAGTAGCCGGCCTCTGTTGCCCGGTTGGTTCTCATACCGGTCGGGTATTTCCGATCTCTCTGGCAGAAGAAGTACCATTCTTTCTCTCCCATCTTTGCTTTCTCTGCCAAAACCAATTCATTTCTTTTATCGGATTATACTAATTAATAATGAAAACAGTTAACTTAAGAAAGTTATGAATGAATACTTACTGGGCAAATCCCATGGCTCGGACTTGTTGAGATCAACTTGACCAATAGCACAAGAAGTAAAGGTGGAATTCATGACTTTCTGAGTTAGATAATGGGTTATAATCTCTTCATCTGTTGGATGAAATCGAAAACCGGGGGGCAGATCAACCAGATCTTCTCCTTCCATTGATCTGTATATATACGTGAGCTAACTAGATGGTCAATTAAGAGAAACTAAATGCAGATTTGAAAAGAAAATGAGGAGCTGTGATAAGGGTAATGGAAAGGAGAGGAAAGGGAATAAGAAAAAGCTTAAATAGAAGAATTTGCACATTAAAGATCCGTGGGCAACAAGGAACTTTCTGTTGTATACAATAAGCCTCTAACATATGGAAGGAGCATTCTCACGTCTTCGAATAACTGTTTTTAATTTTTTGATATTAATGATTTTAATAAATGGTTACATTTGTTTTAGCGATTTTAAAGATAAAATTTTATTACTTTGCTGCTATTAACAACCATAACAACGATCCTCAACATTAATATTTTTTCTTTTGAAAATATATTAATTTTAAATTTTGTTATTGTTTTCCTAGAGTGTGATTTCACTCTGTTTGAAAAAGAATGTTAAAGATAAGAGATGGTAAAAGGATCAGATGTATTATTTGTGTAATATGCTCCACAGGTGGTGGGACCCTTTCTTATGTTTCTACCATTTCTTCCCTTGTATTTCACATTAATTAATGAATTACAATGCAACTAGATGAATAATTCAAAATACTGGAAGAAAATTTGAAATTAAAGTCATTTTTAATTTCTGCTTAAAAATACCTAACTTTTGTTTTAGAAAGAATGAATGAATATCGGTTTTTTTATATATAGTGTAGTAAAAAAAGAAAGACTGGGTTCAAAGGATTTGAGCAGTTTTAAAAAAGCTGCAAAACCGGTTTGGTAACTTTACTGCCGTATTTATCAATTTGCTTCTTTGCCCTTTGAGTTCTTGCTCTTCACTTGCCTTTATCCTTTCCCTATCTTCTTTCTTAGCATTTTTATTTTAAGTGAAAATACTACTACTTTTATATTTTTAATTCAGAAATTGAAAGAACTTTTTGTTTGTTATAGTTATTATTTTAGAAATTGTGGTTTTCAGTGCTGTATCCGAATGAAATTGTATAGTATCTATTCAGTTAAGTTATTAGAAAATTAGGGATTACAAGATTATCTTCAGTATTGTCAATGAAATCTCAAGAGTACAAAGGAATTAATGGCATCACCAAATACAGATTCTAATAAAAATAAAGTAGAGAAGATATTTGGCAATAAAATTTAAATTGATGTGATAAAAAAAATGGATGGAATCTAGGGAGGTATTAAATTAAAGTTTTAAAACTTAGAAATCAAGAAATTAAAAAGCCAAAACAGGAAAAATTGAAATTTCAGTGAAGTTTCAAAGCTGCCAGCTGTTAATTCCTAATGTAATATTATTACAATTTCTTCGGTAGTTTTTACATCTGGAAAAAGAATAAAAAAACCAAATCAATAGTCAAAATATCCCATTTGTCCCTCTTAATTATAAGCTTAAAAATATATTTTATATCAATTTATAAATCAATAGTTAATTCGTTATTATTTTGATATTATTTAGATGATTGCAGTTCTAATTAATTCTTCTTATAGATATATAACCAGTGTTACTAAAACCATATAAATCGCTGGATTCGACTAGTGAAATTGGTAAATTGATAATTCAATGTCATTTATACATTATAACTGTATTGGTATAAAATGGAAGAAGTCATATCATAAATAAAACTGTTTTTGTTATGTGTTTATCCGGTGTTATAACTCTCTTATTATTTTTAAAGTAATTTATGAATTGTTTATGATAATGGATCTGCGAATGATGTTATACAATAGTTAGATAAAATAGTTGACTCTTTTACATGTAAGGTGAGTTGTCCACTTTTAATTAAAGTTATTATTACATCTAACTTTATATAATAAAGTATATTGTTCGGTTAAATAAAATATTGATTGATTCATTAATACTAATACTGGGTTTGATCGCGGTTAGAATAATATTGCAGATATCACTACAAATATAATTGGTCTGACACAGAACTTTTCTTACCTTACTAATAAACTATGAGCAAATAGTAAGGAATTTCATAACATATAAAAAAGTGACACCTTAATATGTCTTTATTTAATATTTTCTCTATTTTCTCATGAATATTCAAAATAATACTAAATATACATTGCCATATATAATTCCGCTAAATACAAGTGTCTTAAATTTTTACTTAATATTATTGGCTGGAAAAAGTTACCATATTAATCATGATTTAAAAAAGTAGAGGATAAGCCATAAAAATATAATAGTGATAACATAGTCAAATATCTTTAGGCGCGTGCTTGTCACTCAAGATCCTTCAGGCGGCTCATATTCGCTCCGAGAAGGGAAAGATACTGCAATAAGGTTAGGAATGTTTCTACCGCTCCAGGCGGATTATTTCCGCCCCAAATGTGAAAGACCTGTGACAAGGCTAGACGATCCTGTTGCTCGAGGCGGATCCCCTCCGCCCAGAGAACATAAGAGACCCAGTCTTCATATCACCAAGGGGAAAGGGTCCATGCGGGTATTAAGCTGAATCGGCCTGTCCGCCTGGACCATTCCCGACGCCTCGAAGGTAAAGAGTCCATGATGGATTCTAGATCTAAAAGAGAGTACTCATAACTGAGACTCTCCTTAGAGATAAACTCTATCATATTAGAAGGATAAATATCCACTCAAGTTAGGATTCTAGTTGATTTACACTTTGAGTCAAAGCTGGGCTCTCAAGTACTATAAAAAGACCATCAAGGTCACCTCCCGGGGGCACGTATTCTACACACTAAAAAAAACTCCCTACCTCCTCTCTTAAATCCGATCTAACTTAAGCATCGGAGAGGCTACGCCGTTCACACTGCTAGTCCCCATAGCAATGGTTTCTGACTTGCAGAATCCTTCAGATCACGTCAAAGACGAGCACTCGAAGTCAACTTCAATCAGAGAATTAGTGCGTGAAACCACGTTGTAGAAAAATTCTTCATTGGTGCGGTGAGCGTGGACTGAATTTACTTGCTCAAGCGAGAGCTTAAGTTCACATAAGAACATTCTGACGATCGGAAAATTTCAGTTCCCATTGAAGTATCAAATGGCTCACGATGGAACAAAGAACCATCCCCCTACCACGGGGATAACTACCACGGGACGCCATCGCCTATGACTAGCGATGGCCCCCACAATGATGGGCTTGTTGGAGGAAATAACCCCTCTTTCAATTGTAGCAAAAATACAAGATCACCCCGGAAGAGATGAAGGCATATCGGAAATCAGTTGTTGAGACATACATCTCTTCTAGCGTCATGTATGCTGACCTAAGCAAAGCCGGTTTGATCGTATCTAGGAGCAATATGGTTTCGCCTCGCAATTTGATCGATAATTTTGACAGTGCGTCCCAAGGACATATGCCTCCTCACCTCTATAACCTCATCCAACCAACCTTCACACCCGTCATCCCTCACACAAATCCCCAGATCGCCTCCACGACATTCTCAATAATATCAGACATCGTAACCACACAACCCTTGGGATTGGGCTTGATTGGCCAGTCAACCCAATTTTCACTACTCCTAGGGCTAGTGTATGTAATGAAAGGCAGTCAGATTCCACCTAGAGACATAGGGCCAACGCTGGCTGGCATTCAAGGGTTAGGAACAGGCATGCAGCCTGAACCAATCCGAAAAAGAAGGAAAACTAAAGCGGGTTGTCAAGCTGAAAAGTGAAGAGGAAGATGACCTAGAGTTCGAGAAGAAAGCCAAGAAGGTTTTCGCAAAACTGGTTGTGCCTTACCAGGAGATAACATCGAGGACCAATTTTGCACCATTCAAGAAAAATATCCTTGATCAAACCCTGCCCAGGCTCATCTACATACCCTCCTTCGATAAATACATAGGAAAATATGACCAAATTACCGCGCCGTTGATTTAAAAAGTCGGATAGAAATGGCGGGAGCCACTGACGCATATATATGCCGATATTTTTCATCCATGCTAGGCGGACCAGCGGCCCGATGGTTCACATCACTCCCCCCCCAATTCCATAGGAAGCTGGGACAAGCTCAGCGATGCTTTCTGCAAACATTTTTTAGGCTCCGCCCCAGCCAGATTGGTGATAGGAAGCCTTCACGAAATAGTATAAGGCATAGAGGAAAGCCTCCACGATTATTACAATCATTTCAACGAAGCCTGCCTGGAAGTAAGAGACTTGGATTTTAGCACCGCCAAAGAAGCGATGTTGAAAGGTACACGAAGTAGAGATCTTAGGAATGCAATCTTGACCAGACATCCCAAAAGCCTACAATAAGTGCTTGGGATGGCCAAAGACTTGATCCTTGCAAATGAAATAAACTCCAACCGAAGGAGGGAAGGCTGGGGTAGAGAAACAAAGAGAGAAGACAGACCTAGATTTGACGATAGAAGGAGAAAAGGGTGAGGCGAATCTAGTAGAAGCGAATATCTTGATTGAGAAGAAGATCACCCCAAGCTAAATGCATCTTTGAGCCAGATACTAGTGGCTATCAAAAGGACACCAGAGAAGAAAAACATATGTTCACCCAAAATTCCAGAAGGAGTCTCCTTAGGGCTAGATTTGAACAAGTATTACGAATAAGATAGAGCTAAAGGTCATCACACGGATGACTGCAAATCACTGGCCGACATAGTACACGAGCTAATCAAAGCTTGCAAATTTAACCTGTTCGTTAAAGGAATCACCATGAGACATGAAAGAAAAGAAGGAAGCGAAAATGAGAGAGAAGATGAATCGAATAAGAAGTCAGGCGGTACAAAAAGAATTATCACGGGTAACTCGATGAATATCATCACCAAAAATGTTGCTAAAAAGTTGGGAGTACATCACTCCCGAATTCAGGCAGGATGCTCACCACTCATTGGGCAAAATGGCCAACCCATATACTTCAGGCGAGGTTACATTAGAACTAGAAATGGGTAGCCTCAAATAAAAATTTCGTGAGAAAGTAGAATTCACCATCGCTGACACCTCGGTAGGATTTAACATCATATTAGGCAGGCCGTTTCAAACTGAAACCCAGATGCTCATCTCCCCGATGGACTTGGTATTTTTCATACCAACCACAAAAGGGACCACGATAGTGGTAGGCAACCCCCAAGTAGCCTAGGAGGCATAATTGGCCTCATTGCATAGAGAACCACTCTTGGTGGAAGAGGAGTTTGAGATAAACCACCCGGAAAAAATCAAGGTAACGGAGGAGTTGGAAGAACTCAAGGTTGGATCGGAACGCTCGCTCAAGATTGGGAAGAACCTTTGCAACGATGCAAAGGTAAAAATAATATGTGCCCTTACCGACCAACAACATGTCTTCTCATTTTCATCAAAAGATCTTGTAGGTGTCAAAACTGAGGTTATGTAACATAAACTGAACTTGAATCCAAATGCTAAGTTAGTCATCCAAAAGAAGAGGAAACATGCGCCTGAACAATAGCAGGCCATCGAAGAAGAGGTAGGAAAAATCTTAAGGGCTTGACACATCAGAGAAGTCCAATACCCAAGTTGGTTATCCAACGTGGTGTTGGTGAAAAGGCCAAGTAGCTACAGGATGTGTGTAGACTTTACCGATGTAAACAAAGCTATGCCTAAAGACCCTTATCCACTCCCAATTATCGATCAATTAGCGGATGTAACAGCAGGTTATGTGGTCTACTCATTGTTAGACGCCAAATGCGAGTATAACCAGATACCTATGCACCCTAAAAATGAGGGAAAAATGTCCTTCATAACCCATAAGGGTAACTATTGCTATACGATCATGCCTTTCGGCTTAAATAACGCAGGAGCAACCTATCAAAGATTGGTCAATGAGATGTTTCAAAATGAGATAGGTAAATCGGTAGAAGTGTATGTCAATGATATGATAATCAAAAGTAAAGACGAGGCAACACATGCGGAAGATATCAGGAAAGTTTTTAAAGTACTGCATGAATACCACTTGAAGCTTAACCTAGAAAAATAAATTTTTAGGGTTCATGATCTCACAGCGAGGGATCGAGGCAAACCTAAAAAAAATCGAGGTAATCTTGAAGATGGAACCGCCTCGAACCTTGAATGATGTTCAACGGCTGAATGGCAAAATCAACGATTTGGGAAGATTCATATCTTTCTCTGCTAAAAGATGCATGCCTTTTTACAATGCCATGAGAAAAGACAAGGACTTCAAATGGGACCAGCCTTGCCAAGAGGCATTCGAAGAATTGAAGAAATTCTTGGGAAAGCCATCACTTCTTAGTACACCCCAGTCGGATGATATGCTTTGCATGTGCCTAGCTGCCACTGATGAGGTGGTAGGAATAGTTGATTGCTAGATTTCTGGCTATACTCATTCTAATAGGCTTATATTTTGTAACGATGCCAAAAACCTTGTTCCCCACATTTCTACTGATTAGAATAAAGTTCTAAATATGAACATGTGTTATCAGTACCGCTTATCAAATAGAAAAATGATGACCACTGTAAGTATACAATTATGATGTAATTTTAAAAGATATCAGGGAAGGAATTCGGTTCTAAGGACCAAATAGAGTTACAGAAATAAAGAAATAAGATAATTTGTAGGGTTGGATGATAGACTAATGAATAGACAGATGCATGAACATATTAGAGAAGATGTAAACTATATAGATATTTCATAAGAACAATTATAGTAGAGAAAAACATGTAAAGTAATCAACGTTGTTTTAAACACTAGATAACTTCAACAAACTCGGTTCTAGATGCTTAAATATTCAATATTTCACCGCAGAACAACACATGAAATGACTTTTCTAAATCTAGGGTAAACGAATTATGAAACTTATAAAAACTTGGACAATAATAATACTATGCTTAGTACGGGTCGCTCTCACATAGCCATATTTAGCAAGTTATCACTCCAAATATGTTGGCTCACTAAACAGCGTTATAATCGCAGATCCAGTGATTATACACAATCTTGTTAACCCCGAAATCACTCTTAAAGTTAACTCGAAAGCATATAACTTGATTAATATAAACGATGCAAGATGAAATACTCGTTATGACACAAAGACATATCATAAACTTCAAAAATAGATAGTATAAGTAGAAAACAAAGTAAAGTTGTAAGGTGTGCAAGTGAAAGCTAAAGTTGATCAAACTGTATCCATTCTTTAATGGGAGTCATCAATTCACGCAATTCCTAAATCTACTTTGAATTCAGTCTCGACTCGTACAGAACCTCCGCTAGGATGTTATTCTTTGTGAATATTGAACAAATGAATGTTGAAGAACAGAAACTTTTATTGATAAGTGCTTTGCAATTACACTCATACAACAATTGCTTGAATTTGTGGAGAAATCTAGTGATCGAAATAAGAATCGAATCACTTATACATTTTTCTCACTAAGACTTTAAACGTAGCGAAATCTAAATATTTTTCACTCTCTATCTATGCATACACTATCATATCTATCATGCCCATACATGCCACCCACCATATGTCACGAAAATGGCTGGTTTGAGACTCTATTTATAGAGTGCGAAGGTTTACGTTTACCCAAACAAAGAGTAGTGTCCATTGGCGTAGAGTTGCATCACTTCAATGTGATTGGATGTGAAGTTTCATCCTCATCTACGATGGAAAGACACCTTTTCATGATTGATTTACTTCCAAAAGGTGTCTTTTTATTTGACAGTTGATGGCGGTTGATCATTTTTATCCGACGGTTGGTAGTTGAGAAGAGTTGACTAAAAACTGTCACAAGTCGTGAGCACGATATATGTGTTGCAATTGTGACTATTGGTTGGAAACTTTCTGCTTGTGAAGAGTAACAAGTCGCGACCATGAATAGGTGTCACGATAGTGATATATGTTTTTCTTCATGTTTCTTCTTTGCAAATTTGTCGATCTTTGACAGCTTCGATCCTTAGTCATTTCCTTGCTTTCCACACATCTTTTTGCACCTTTTTCACTCTTTTTACATAGAATTTCTTTTTTGATCATTTTACTCCCAAGATTTACCTAGTTTCTGCTTTTGCATAAAAAATAACTACTTACCACATGAAATCTTCTATATAAAGTATAAAATGACTCAAAACCATATCATTTTATGATTGAAAATATCATGATAATAAGTGTAATTATACACTTATCACACCCCACACTTAACTTTTACCTTGTCCTCAAGGTAAACACAAAATAAGTGTATAAAATAGTATTCAAGTTCATACCTCATATAGCGAAAAACTATTACGGTGAGTACCACATTCCCACGTTGCATAAAATTCAAGTAAAAGTTAGAAATTTCCCACAAATTAGTAATGTGCAATTTATATTGTCCAGTTGCATACCTTTGCTCTTAATGGAGTGTCAACCGAATTGCTTCTTCATATAAGCGTTATATACTTGCTCGAATATTTCCTTCTCTTAAGTATAGGTATAGAGTATAAAGGACAAAGGGAGCACCCTTTGAAAAGTTTGATCTCAAGGCATTTTTATGTAACCTAGGATGTTAAACACTTTTAGTGGTTGCATTTATGATCTATACCACTCTCCTCTTTTTTAGTGGTTGCATTCTATGCTCCATACCACTTTCTCTCATTTTTTTTTCTTTTAAGCATATGTTTTTGAAGTACAGGTTTGTACTTTACACCCATTTTTCATGCTATGCTACTTTTTCTTTTTTTCACTCATTGAATGGTTGTAGTTTCTACTCCGTACCATTCCTCACCTTTTGCATAACTCATTGGTTATCCTCTCTTTCTTTTGATTTTTCTATCTTAATACCCCCATCCTTTATTGATCACTTTTAAATTATTATAGCTATAGTTTCCCAAAACTTTAAACACACTCAATACTCATAGGACATATTTGAGAATAGCATATAAAACTCATAGTAAGAACACTATTAGAAATTACTCCAATCAAAACTTATCAGTAGCATTAAACTAAAACTATATACCTTATACTAATTCATGTTGCATTGAAATATATATCGAAACTTACTTGGAATGTTGCTTTTGAATGTTACTCACCACTCATCCTTGCCAAATGCTAAATGTTATGCTATGAAGCGCTCACACTCTCAATGAGTGCTCAAACTGGAAAAAATTTTGTTCAAAATTTGCACTAACATCAAACTTATAATACTTAACACTCACAATAACCTTGGAACATATGTTAGTATAGCATAGGTATGGATAATGTATAAATGACACAAAATCAAGAAAAATTTTCATATTCTTCAATTTTTTTATATATTTGATTTTTTTGGATTTTTGGGATTTTTTACAAATGCCGCCCCACACTAAAGAACACAATGTCCTCATTATGAGAGATTTTATTAAAAATCTAATACTAAACTAATCACACAAATGAAAAGAAAATAAAATAAAAGAAAAACAAGAAATTGAACCCGTTTTAATCATCCGAACTTGAATCTGGAGGACTCGGCGAGATATACAAATTCTTCATTCTGAAGTATGAACTCAACTTAGGTTCAAAGAAATAGTGGATTTCGTTAGTTGACGAACATCTTGCTATATGGAGTCTATATCTAGGCATGCTTGATCAACATCTTTGATGAATTTTCCTCTACAAGTATCATGTGTACTCCTGGAGGTTGTCTCATGCCACTACTTCCGATTTGAATTTCGTCATCTGATTATTCTCTTGAGAATTAGATCCTTCTGTTGATCTCAGCTTCTTAACCCTTACCCCATACAGTAGAAATAAATTTTCCTTCATCTTCTTTGACCAATCTTGCTCTCTTCATATATTCTCCTTCCATAAAGTTAAATTTCTCTCTTGGACCATAGTGGTATGGTAGTTGGTTCTTCGCCCCCAAAATAATCTCGCAAATCGTATTTGCACCTCCAACTCTAGCCTTTTTATGTGTAGTAAGACTAGTGATAGATTCTAACATATACATTGGAAACTTTGGCCTTAATTGCGAAACCGCGCACTCCAATATAACCAAGTCTTTCATCGACACTTTAGTAGTTTCGTGTCGGAAGAAAAGACTTTGAGAAATAAACTTATGAAGGTAAAGAATGCTATTACTCTGAATGTTTTTGTTGGAAGAGTTTTTGTCATGGTATCGATCCAATCCCGTTAACTCAGTCCAAACACTCGTTAAATCATAATCTTCTTCCTTTCCAATCTCTTCATAAGTTTCTCCTAAACTAAACCACTTAATCAAATCCATTAGGGCAAACTTATACTCATCCCCTTCATTCTTGAATTTCTTCTTTAAAAAGTTCCCATCTTCCGTAATAGTAACCAAAAACTTGAGGACCCATCCCTCGATAAACGGAAAAAGCATATTAAAAAATTTCTCCAATCCAAATGGCGAAAAATACTCTTCTACTTTCGCATGAATTCCAACATCAATCGTAAAAGTAGGATCATAGAAAAGTGTACCTTGGAAATCAAAGTTCTTGATCCTTAAGTATCTTTCAACTTCTTCGTCATTATAAATTGGAAAAGGGCATCCATAATTATTTTGTTTGTTGACCAATTTGTTCTTCCCCTTAGTTGCTGCAGATTTCTTGGGAGCCGTTGAATTCAAGATTGAAAGAAGGATTTGTGTTTGATTTGGAAAAATAGAAAAAACTTGTTTGCAAGAGATTGTATTTGTGTAAAAGAGTGATTGATTTGTGAAAATCATTTAGGAAAGTAGTTATATATATAGGAAATTGGGTAGTTATGGCTTTTTCAACTGATGTATACAAATATAACCATTAGAAAATAGAGCTGTTACAGCAATAATGACTGTAAACGTGAAAGACAGTCGTGATCGTGACTTTCTCCATACAGAAACAAAAGGTTTTGACAACTTAATTCATGAATGTGATACAGGTCGCAATAGCGATATGTTCAAAATCCAAAAATTTTGTTCTTTTCTTTTATTTTTAAAAGCACAAAAATATACTACTATTTCTACTTTTACCAAATCATTCTATTTTTTATTCGAAAGATGCCAAACTTTCTCCCAAACTATGCGTAATTTGCATACATATGCTAGAAAGAAAACTCAATGAGTAAGAAAGAAAAATATGTTAATATCAAATATAAATACTTTAAACCAAAAACAAAAATAAATATAATTGACATATAATATAAATATAATTGCCCGTTGTATGGCAATTTGATCTCTAGAACGCACTTGCCTTCCCCGGTAACAGTGCCAAAAACTTGGTCACAAGATTTTTGGCTATACTCGTTCCGATAGGCTTATATTCGGTAACGGTGCCAAAAACCGTGTTCCCCACTTTTTTACTAATAAGAATAAAGTTCTAAATATGAACAAGTGTTGTTAGTACCGCTTATCAAATAGAAAAAATGATGACCACTGCAAGTATACAATTACGATGTAGTTTTAAAAGATATCGATCCCAAGGGGAAGGAATTCAGTTCTAAGGACCAACTAGAGTACAAAATAAATAAGATAATTTGTAGGGTTGGATGATAGACTAATGAATAGACAGATGCATGAACATATTAGAGAAGAAGCAAACTATATAGATATTCCCTAAGATCAAGTATAGTAGAGAAAAACATGCAAAGTAATCAACGTTGTTTTAAACACTAGATAACCTCAACAAACTGGGTTCTAGACACCCAAATATTCAATAATTCATAGCAGAGCAACACATAAAATGACTTTTCTAAATCTAGGGTAAACAAATTATGACACTTATAAGAACTTGGATAACTATATTACTATGCTTAGTACGGGTCGCTCTCACATAGCCATATTTAGCAAGTTACCACTCCAAAAATGTTGGCTCACTAAACAGCGTTATAATCACAAATCCAGTGATTATACACAATCTTGTTAACCTCGAAATCACTCTTAAAGTTAACTCAAAAGCATATAACTTGATTAATATAAATGACGCAAAATGAATTTCTCGTTATGACACATAGACATGTCATAAACTTCGAAATGGAAAGTATAAGCAGAAAACAAAGTAAAGTTGTAAGGTATGAAAGTGAAAGCTAAAGTTGATCAAACCGTATCCACTCTTTGATGGGAGTCGTCAAATCTCGCAATTCCTACGTCTACTTTGAATTCGGTCTCGACTCGTACAGATTCTCTGATAGGATGTTATTCTTCGTGAATATGGAACAAATGAATGTTGAAGAACAGAAACTTTTATTGATAAGTGCTTTGCAATTACACTCATACAA
>CATIWQ010769164.1:0-19589 GCA_949673415.1 Euphorbia schlechtendalii | reverse complement strand
TGATTACATCTATTAAGGGTTTTCTTCAAGAGAATTTCTCTAAAAATTCTCGGGGATAATTGGGTGTGAGGTGAGAGTTTTGTAAACACTGTGTAACTTTCTCCATAATCAAAGTCTGCAACAGCTCCGGAGAAGTAGGCGAAATTGGCCGAACTCCGTCATCAAATATTGTGTTATTTTTCCACTATTATTTTTTCGCATTCCATTAATTTGGTAGTACGGGAATTACCATGTTTATTCCCCAACACCGAGAAGAATTCTCCAATTCTTTTCACTTTCAATTTCAATTCCAGTTGCATAATTCCAACTAAACTAGCAGTTCCTCTGTCACAATCTCATGCATTTCGTCTCTGCACCACGGCGCCATCTGGAAAAAAAGAGAGTGATTTACAATTGATGATCATTTCATACTTCATCAAAGAGGAAGTAGCTCAAATGCGGAGGTTGCATACATGAGAGAAACCGTGGCCTTCGTATAGGACGAAACAGTGCAAGTCGAAGGAGGATTTCAGTTCGGGTTGAAGAGAGTGGGAATGCCGGCGAGAACGCTGGTGAGTGAAGAGTCACGGGGAAGAAGAGAGGTGACTTTTTTGAATTGTGTTTCCAAAATCTTTTAATCAACTTAGTAACCCCCGTGCACCCAAAAATCTATATATAGGGAAGTATGATGTTCATTTCTCGTAATCAACTCCAGTTTTCAATTTGTTTATAAAACACTAATTTTGAATATATAGAAAGAACTATAAAATTTACTAAGAAATTGAAACTTTTAAAAATTAAATTAAGGATAAGTTTAATAGTGTTTTTAAATTGTCTAATAAATTGATTTCACAAATTTTTTGTAAAATTATATATTCTGATTCGGATCAAAATATTTAATTAAGAATAAAAATATTTTTTATTTTCACATTTTGATAATGAATGGTGTTTAATTAAGAATAAACAGATTTTTTATTTTCACAAAAACATGGAAGCACAAGTGCACAAACAAACTACCTAAATGAACAAAACAAGAATGAAGGTTGCTTGGATTCATACTCGGTCTCCTTCAAAATCCTTGTTAAAAAGTAAAATAATAAAAAAAATTCGACGGGCCATGTAAACATAAACCCAACCCGTTTTGTAGCCCAAACCCGAATCGCGATAACACTAATTATAAGAGACCATCTAAAACCCTAGTTATCGACGCAGCGAGAGTGAGTGAAGAAGCCCGACCGCATATCTTCACATTTGTTTCTCTTCGTCAGAAAATGGGCGTTTTCAGGGTAAGCTCATCTGATCAAATGGTCATTATCGTCAGTCTCTCTTCTTACGGTTTGCATATTTGCCTCCTTGCCATTTGTAATGACACTTTCTGTCGCGTATGTTATTGCTTAGCCATGAGATCATCATAGCTTTGTTAATCAGCTGCTTATGATAATATTTTAGATTGCATTTGTGCTTAATTGATTTAATGAGAATTACGTTATCAAGGCATTATACGGACCTGATTGATTTATTGTAGGTCTTATGGTTTGATTTAGGATTTAAGCATTTTATGTTGTGGATGCAGTTTCACCAGTACCAGGTTGTCGGGAGAGGGTTGCCTACTGAATCTGATGAGCACCCCAAGATCTACAGGATGAAGCTGTGGGCCACTAATGAGGTCCGAGCTAAGTCCAAATTCTGGTTAGCACTTCAGTTTTTGTTTCGGGAATTGAATTGAGTGTTGTCGTGTCATTCTCATGTGCTAATTATTTGTGTTCCTTTGCCCAGGTACTTTCTTAGGAAGCTGAAGAAGGTTAAGAAGAGCAATGGCCAAGTTCTCGCTATCAATGAGGTATTTTTCATTTTAATCTATCGCATGATGAATTTATTGGTGCTCTGATTTCTGTAATCTTTTCAGGAAACATTTTATTGTGATGTTGCTTAATCTTGTTTGTTTTTTGCTGTCGATATTATGGTTCATTTGATAAATTGCATATTGAACTTTGTTTTTGCTTTCTACGATGTGATTTTCTTGCCACTATTTGTGATATGGTTGTAAGAACCTTGATCATTCATGTTAGCCATTAATCTGTAGATCTTAAACCTAGCAGCTGCCTTTTGTCAAAATGGAACAGAGCTTGTTAATTACTTAATTAATTAATATTTGTTACAATGCTGTTAAGAGAGTTAATCAAGTTATTTTTTGCTTCATAATCTGGTTAGTGTTGATGTTTCTTTTTACTTGACTTACCCATCGAAGCAATGAACAGTAGCATCCTGAGTTGCTTTTTGTTCTAACTCCAGCTATTCAATAGTGTTTAGGAGAACAACTATCTTCCTTTTTCACATTCAAGCATCTATTTTTTTTCCTTTTATGCTTGAATTTTGGGAGTTAGGAAGGATGTGCTACTCACGAGGCTTCATTATCTAGTTGATGTGGATATTACTTATTCCCATATAACTCGTTCCCTTGAAGCAATATTACTTGTGTTGTTTCCATTTCCTTATTTCCTTGGTATTTGTTTGTTGCCTCGGGAGGATACCGGAACAACTACATTGTTTTCCTTCATTTATTACCATCATCATATTTTCATGTTGCTTTATAAATGTCTTCCTGAAGTATTTAGTTAATGTTGGGAATTTGACATGCAGATCTATGAGAAAAACCCAACTAAAATAAAGAACTACGGCATTTGGCTAAGGTACCAGAGTCGTACCGGATATCACAATATGTACAAGGAGTACAGAGACACAACACTGAATGGTGCAGTTGAACAAATGTACACTGAGATGGCTTCTCGCCACAGAGTGAGGTTCCCATGCATCCAGATCATCAAGACGGCTACGATTCCTGCTAAGCTCTGCAAAAGAGAAAGTACAAAGCAGTTCCACAACTCAAAGATCAAGTTCCCGTTGGTGTTCAAGAAGGTTAGACCACCAACTAGGAAGTTGAAGACAACTTACAAGGCATCCAGGCCCAACCTATTTGTGTAACTCAGTTATCTGATGAGTGATTTTGATGCTGCAACAGAAGATGGTTTAGAATTTTGTAGACTTGGATGTTTTGTTTTGAAAATTCATCTTTATAGGTTGCTCCATTTTTGTAATCTCAGGTTTTGTTTTACTTTTTGCATGTTTTTTTGGTTGCTACATCAGTTATTTGTCAGATGAGAGTGATGCTTGTTTGCTTCAACTCTGAACATGTCATGTTTCTCTAAGTAGATTATGATTTGGACTGAAGGGAGCTATAAAGAGGTGAAATGAAACGCAAAATGATTGAACAAAGAAATTGACTCCAAAATGAGGAAATCACAGAATCGAATGAAAGTTTGTTTCTTGATTGGGTCTAATATTAATATGCCTTCAAAATATCATAGTTCAAGCACTTAATGAATAGTGAATATGCCAAAATTGACAACCATTTTGTTTTCATATCACTATCTTAAAGATTGAAGACTTACCCCAGTCGTTTTGTCTATAAACAACCACTGTACAATTTGACTCCAGAATTACGAATGTAGAGACCTGTATGACAGCTTTTCAATGTTCACGACCTTTTTGAATTAAAACTAGCATTTATGGTTCCATCAGAATGGCTACTTACAACATGGCCTAGCATTCAACTATCAACGTCAGGGCCATGCTTATACTTGTATTATTTACTGGCAAAAATGAAAGTTATATTACTTTGCTTTGGAATCTAGGTTTAATTTTTTTTTGAAGCTATTGCAAATGTTAGGATTCGAACCCTGATCACCCCACTCAATTTTTGGTTGGAATCTAAGTTTATGGAAATAATATTTGTTGAACACCTAATGCCTAATGAAAAGAAAAACTTCAAACCAATAAAATGTTTAACCATTGATTACGTTATCTATTTGGTATAATTAGAATCATTAACCTGTGCATAGTTAACCCTACTGGATATCGAGATTTATATATTTGAGATTCTTAATTTATTTATGGTCTTATGGAGAAGACCTTTTAACTGAATTTACTTATTTAAGAATTATTTATTTATACTGACAGATAGTTACTAAACTTCATTACTGGATACCTAAATTAGTAAAATTGGAAGTATATCATCAGAACAAGAATGTAATGGTCTAGGTTTGAACCCACCTTGGCTGGCCTTGTACTGTTAACAAATTCTACTAGATAAAAACACACTGCAACAACAGAAATATACAGATTGTTATATTTCAAACAGTAACAGGAAAGAGAAAGGTGTATAGATTTACCTGGAGAAATTAAAGGAAGAGGAAGTACCAATTTCAAAGTCCGAACAAGGAGCAGCTATAAAACAGCTGAGCAGCAAAATATTAATACATAACTTCGATACTACCTAAAACAGAAAGTCAGAGCAAGAAGAAAAGAACAGCAATAAAGATATAATGAAAGTATATCTTTGCATCAAACACTGGATGGTTAAGCATCAGTAAATGATTATTATCATTAAAATGGCCCAAACCAGTAACTTTGGCTTCCTCGAGCTACTTGCACATCTACAGCAAGAAGCAGTAAGTCCTATAGAAAATATACAATGGTCATACGGATGAGAAAAACACAAAGTTCAGAACTTCATAATTTTAGAAAGCTGAAAAAATAAGAATAGTAGAATCCCATAGAAGATATATGAAGCTCTGCCATGTTTGGATCTGGCAGAGTTTTGTGAGTCACGAACAAGAGGAAATTTGAGGTTGCGGAGGATAAATTAGAGGAAATCGAGAGAGAATTTAGAAGATCAAAATAGGAGAAAAGAGAAGAGAGAGGAAGAGATAAAAAACCAATTGATATTTTTATTTTCATTGATTGATAGAAGAGAATTTCAAGCAATACTATAACCATGTAAAAGGGTTGACACCATGAACCCAAAATACTATCAACCAATTAGCTAAAATAATCAAGACAACCCTGTCTATGAAGAATGATATTCCCTGATCGTATTAAAAAAGGACAAATGGAGAATGGGGTAGTAAACTGGTTAGTGTTGGGTCAGTCAACAAAGACAATGACAAATAAAAAAGACTCAAAGATCACTGGATCTTAGTGTTTTGAGATATATGGAAAGAAAAATTCCGGAGCAAACGAGGCTCTGAAAAAATTTGAGTAGAACATTAAACAAATTTGTAAGATTTAAGTCTAAAACTAAAAAATCAATTAATAGATAAGTGCGTGGACTCGACTTTTCTGAACTGCCCACTGTCATTGGAAAGATTTGATGCAATGCAAATAAATCAATTACAACATATACTGAACATTTGTAAATAAAAGTTCACTTACATCCTCAAGCACTTTTGCATATTCTTCAGCTCCTTCAACAGTTTGATCTGTATCCATGGTAAGAAATATGTTTTGTTCTCTCTTATTATGCATTTCAAGCCCAAATGCAGGTTGGTTATATATCATTGTATTAGTATAATTCTCTGGTTGATTACACCAGTAAAAAACAAATATGAAGAGAAGTTGGAAATATTAACTTTTCAGGCAACAATTTCCACATACAAATATGTCACGTCATCGACACAACATTGTCCTTGCGATAGACTTATACCTATACTTCCACTGATCTTTTTGAAGGTTTGTTCATGTTCCTGAAATAACAGAATTGTAACATTAGTGTGAGAAACTTATCCAGAGTTGCAACAGATCTAACATAATTGATAGGAAATTATGAAAAATTAAAAACTTACTCAGCACCTGCTCCTACTATGATGATTTTCCTAATTTAGAAGCAGGAAGGATGACGCCACAAAACTTTGTTAAGAGTTTCCTTTAGCCAGAAATCAATTGAGCTAACTACGGAACAGCCCTGCATATCAAAGACTACTTTATCAACCCTCACATTCATAGCTATGACAATATGAAGTGGAAAACAGAAATGTTCAGAGTGAAGACTGCAAAACCTGTAAAGAAAAAAAGAAATATACAAGCTACAGAAATATTCAAACCTATAGTAAATTAAAGTCGTTCTAAATACATCTTTTAGTATTTGCACTCTTCAGATATTGTCAGTTTAGACTCTGGACCACCGCATTTACACTGAGTGTTGAGGAAAAAAAGCCACACTTAAATATCCAGAAGTGCTTCTAGAATAGTAAATCATTTATGATATTGCAAATATAGAAATAACTAAAGGATGACCCCTTAATTTTGGGATCTAAGCAATTGGTACTCTGAACTATGCCTTCTCTACCAAGCAAATCTGCTGATCTGGATCAATTGGGATTAACAGAAAGTGTTTCTCCAATAAAGTTTGTGCTTTATGAACTACATAAGTTTATCAGTTGGTACTCTGTTTGCCTTCTTGTAAATTTTCACTTTTTGGAAGAAAATTTATCAGTCAAAGCATCAGTACCTGCAGCAGTAGCACATAAAAGATGGAATTTTCGAATGCTGACTTTCTGTATTGGAGTTTATCTGCAGAATCCAATGCAGGTTATTGATTGCCTGAACAAAAGAAGTACCAGCATCTCAAGTGTTTGTTTTTGTGGCGATATCATCTTTAGCTCCCAAACCGAGAAACCAATCACTTAATCAACTGCAATCACGTTCCTTCAAGTAATAAAAAAGAATCTTATCAAAATAGGTAAACACTATCACATCATTGGCCAGTGAAGAATCTCATGATTTGACAAGTTATTTATTCATTATTTTCAGCTTTGTTTCAAGATCATGAATGAGAAAGACCTCGAAAATTTGCAATGTCCCAGAAATCAATTCTTTTCTTGCATTCAGGAACTCAACATAGAAATCTATCTTAAATGGCTTAAAAAATGACCTAGAGATCAGAAGGCAAAGACAAAATGGCCATACCTGAAGAAAATGACACATGGAAAAATCAGACATTTGAAACAAAAAATGGTGTATTGTGCAATCCACAATCCACAAAAACAAAACAAAAAAGAGAAGTAAAAGCATTGATAGGGCTCCCTGAAAAAGTTGCATATAACAAACTTTCTCACGGCCAGTAACTCTACCCAAGAAATTGCTCTCATTTATCTCTCTATATATTCTCCACATCCTTCATTCTTAAGGGCTTCTCAATTCTAGACTTCTTTCTAATCAAAAGAAAAAAGGTTATATTTCACCAATTTTGAAAAGCAAATATTCATCAATTATATTAATGAATAACCCAAATATTACGCATGTAGTTTTTCTAGCTCGGGATCCTAGACAAAATATCCATGAAATGCTTCTTAGGATGATTTTATTTTTTGCATTGCAAGTCAGAAATGAAAAATGTAGATCATATTCACCATTCAAACATATATCCAACTACTCATTGAGGTCAACCTCTTCATTCATTGAACATGAAGCCTGTGCCTTTTGTTGAGCAAAGTCAGCAAACACTTCATGTAAATCAGTAAAAGCAATTATACTGTGTATGCAAATTAGCAGTAAAAATTTAATACATTTACAAAATAAAAGGTTTGGGGAATTATAATACCATTCGAACAATACTAGTAAGATCATTTTTGTAGTATGTAGGTGATGTCCGATTGAATTACAAGTCAGAGCAAAGACTGGAAAACCTGTAGGGAGAAAAAGAAATATTCAAAGCTACAGAAATGTTCAAACCTGCTGTAAATTAAAGTTAATAAAGATTCATTTATGATATTGTAAATATAGAAAATACCGAAGGATGAGTTCTTCACTTTGGGATGTGGAGCAGTTAGGACTCTGAACTTTGCCTTCACCATGTAAATCTGCTGAAATTGGGATCAAAAGAAAGTGTTTTCTGCAGTAAAGTTTGTGCTTAATGAGTTCAAACAACAAGCTCTCGAAAATTTTCACATGTTGAAGAAATATTATCCTTTGAAGCATCAGTATCAGCAACAAATTAAGATGCAGTTTCGCTTTGGGTATTAATGGTTCACAATCTGAACAACATAGAAAAAAAGAGTACAGATTACGGGTTAAGATTGCATCAATACTCGATTCTATTGTTCTTGTGCGTAAAATCATAAACAGAAGACAATATTGCAACACTATTTATTAACTAAATTGATGGCTTAATGGACCACAGTATTACATTTAGAAGTTAAAATAAATAAACAACTCACCAGTGAATGAGACTTCCTGGTTCCATATGAATAGCTCTATTACTCTTCTTGTCGCACTCATTAAAAATCCAGGAATAAGAAAATAATATTTTCTTAGTAGAAATTGTACCTTTCTCTCAGAAGCATCTCAAGTGAGTTAGCGGCAAAGTCACCTTTAACTCCAAAATCTTGAAAATCAATCACTTTATCAACTGCAATTCTGTTCCTTCAAGTAATGAAAAAGAAACTTATCAAAATGTTTATTGGACTATTGGTAAACAATATCACATCATTGGTAAATGAAGAATCTCAGGATTTGACAAGCTATTCAATATTTCCCACTTTGTTCCTTGTTCATAAATGCGTAAAAGAACTTGAAAATTGCACTGCCCAAAAAATCAATTACATTATATTGTTTTATTCAGGATCTCATAAAAAACATAGAAATGTATCTGAAAAAGCTTCACAAAATGACCTACAGAACAGGAGGCAACGACAAAGATGGCCATACATGGCAAAGTCAGACTTTGGTAAAAACAACAAAAGAGAGAGAATAGTTGATGTAAAAGCATAGATAGAACTCCCTGAAAAGTGGCATACAACTTATTTACCTATATTCTCCACGTACTTTATTCTTGAGTGCTTCTTGCTTCCCAACTTCATTCTATTGAAACAAGTAATAAATTACAGTTCACAAAGTTAAAAAAGCAATTAGATTAATGAATAACAAACATATTAACTTTAGATCTGCTATCGTGTCTGCAAATAGCATTTCCAGCTAGGTATCCTAGACAAGATATCCATTAAATGCTTCTTAGGATTATCCTGTTTTTTGCATTGCAAGTCAGAAACAAAACATGTAGATCATATTCACCATTACCTCCCTGTAAAAGTGGCATATAACTTTCCCACTGCCAGTAATTGAAAATGACAAATATTAACATAAGTACATAACAAGTCTCACAGCATGCATGCTAAGCTAGAATATAAAAGCAAACTATAGATCAAGTCAAGGTACCTTTCTACTCAGTTTCAGTTTGGCATGCACAGTAGAGAGTCCTATGATGGTTTCTAAGGTTCAGGCAGTGATTGGAAGAGTTCCTCCCGTCTAAAATATCAGCACCATATCAGAAACATTAGCGGATTTACCTTTGAAGCATTCAAATTGACACTAATGTGGAAAGCGAACCTTCGTAGTTGAACCGACACTTCTGAACTCAGGATAAGCTGTTGCAATGTGTTCAGAAGCCTGTGCAAAACATACTCAGCATCCAATACAAGGCCATAAAACAATTTCCCGAAACAAAGCATCATTATGGTGTTAAATTGTAAGTAAGCAGACAAGAATAGCAAATATTAAGTTAGAATGACAAGGTGACGAAGCTATACTGACCTCGTCACTCAGCTCAGGCTGAATCCTGGGCTTCGCATAATGGATATACTTACTAAAAAACTTGACAGGAACAGATCAGTGCATTATTGATACAAATTAAATTGTCACTTTTTCGACCCCTAACTTTCTTTCCGTTAAGCATTTGATTGTACTCCACGAAGACTAATGATTCAGCATCAGCTTCATCTTCTATTCCATATCTTTGACCTCCATCAAGTGCCCATTTCCTGGATATTTTAGGTTTCTCTATTTACCATTTACACAATTTCCTTGTAGTTAATGAACAAAATGTTCCACCCGCCACCATAAATTGATGCAATACATGTTCAAATATATGCCTGTCAATATCAGGATCCATTTGATCCAGGACTATGAAGCACAAATCAAAACGAGAAAGCGAAGAGTCTGGAAGTTCAATGTTCTTTGTTGGTGTTATTGAGAGATCATACTGTATATCAATTAGATCAAACAACAGAATTTCAAGTATTAAATTAGAGTCAGTTACTGAGATAAACAATGACAAAATCCAAACTTACACCATATATGGGATTTGCAGCAGCAACTACGCTACAAGGGGCATTCAGAGATGCATGGATACCAGCTTTGGCAATAGTAACAGTCTACTGCTCCATAACTTCATATATTGCAACAAAATCTTGACCATTCGTCTTGTCAAACTCATCTATACATACAATACCTCTGTCAGCAAGAACCATTGCTCCAGCCTTCTTTCTCCTGATAATTTGATTAGAAGTAATGTATCAAAAATGAAAACGAATCAATTAACAGAGGTATATGACTCAATCACCTGTTTTTTTAATCAGAACAGCAGCTGTCAATCCTATGCCAGGGGAGCAATATTCATTATTGCTCTTAAGCTTTGAAATTTGGGGACGGACGGATCACCAACCATCATCATGTTGATGTCACTAAAAGAGCAAGTCAAATAATTCATAGTTAATAACTGATTTTCATTATGTAGCGCCAAAAAAAATCATTAATGAGGATAAGAGTAACTATTAGTTCAACACCAATCAGTATTAGGAAATTTTAACTGAAAAGAAAAAATGACTAACCCACGCAAATGGGTACCATTCTTCAAATTCTTCTCCACTCTGCTAAGCATCAATAATACAATTGCTTTTTATATCCACGAATGCCCTAATATCGAAGGTGCTAGTGAATTGCCAAGTAAGTAAAATACATCCTCTCTTTTAGCTATCTTTTTTATATTCTTCAAGTCTTCTGGACTGTAAAATGGGGCATTAGCTTCCATGTTGAGCAATGGAACATTATTCGCTATGAGAACAGTCCTGCATATCAAAGACTACTTTATCAAGCTTCACATTCTTAGCTATGACTATATGAAGCGGAAAACAGAAATGTTCAGAGCGAAGACTTCAAAACCAATTGCCATGTCATCAGCTAATCACAAAATGCGATGAGCAGTGGATCCGAGTTTTAATAATTGTCAAAAACCAGATCGGAATAGATACATATATTATTCATAGATTTTATCAAACAATGAACATAAACACATTCAGTTCATAAGATTTGAGGCATCTGGTATATGCACAAATAACAAATGCAGGATGGATAATAATTGTATGTCACCACATGCATGATAAAGAATTCGAGTTAGAGTCCTATGTTTCACATTTCGACAAATTCCAGGATCCGAAAAATGTGTCAAATAGACATCGAGAGAATGACACAAGAAAAGAAAGGAAGAGAAGATTGACTTTACCTTCTTGATCAAATCCTTTCTTAAGCTCATCTGCTGGTAAAAGTGTTTGAGAAGCATCTAACATCAGCAATGGAACAGTATGCAGATTACAAAAAGGAATCAGATGAATAAATCAGTTTATGCATCTAATTAAGCACGCTCAAATAGTAAAGCTACAGACTGAAGAGAAGTTCATTTACTTGGGGAAAAGAAATGCACTTGCTGCTAGGCACATGACAGCTTCTTATTCCCTTTTGAGGTTCTGGTGCAGCTACATAAAACCTGCAGAAAGAAAGAAACATGATCCAAGAAAATACAATAACCATAATCAAAATAAATACAGATGTTTGAAATGTTCTGTAGGATAAAGAAAAGAAATAGAAAATAGACACAAATAAGATACAAAGCAGCATACAATTATCCTCTATCAGTTAACAAAGCTAAAAAAATGAAACAAGTCATTATAAGATTTCATCAACTCTAACAAACATCTTCAGCGTGACACCAAACAATAGTTCTTTAACCATAACCTGATAATCAGGGAAACACAGAATTTCCAATAAACCATTACCAAGACAAGCTGATATTTCATTTTAAGCACAAGAAGCATGTATTTTTAAACAGGAACAGGTAACAATAAGAATATGCAAAGAAGAAACCAAGTGAATTAACTTTAACATCTACTGGCCTTTGAACGAGCATCAATGTGTTGGTGATTCTTCTCTTCAATGTTTTTCTTAACCTTGAAAAAGTCCCAAAACACAGGGTCAACAAATTTTAGTGTGCAATAATGAGCAATAAGTGGTTATTCGAGTATATCTATTAGATTCTATATTCATATACAGATATCTCTAGTCTTATATTTCACTAACGACTATGAACAGATATAATTCTACCAGATTTTTTACACATAGTTTGTATAAATTTGAAGATCATATATAAGTTACTGAGCGATATGTTTAAATTGAAAATACACGGGATGGACAAAATTTACAAAACCTGCTCAAGAGTCCAAAACAATGAGGCTGAAACTATGTCTGAATGTAACTGGTCCAACCTGCAGTACAGACATACCTATAAGAATTTTCCCCGAAAAAACAAAAGCAAATTTTAAAAAGCAAATATTCTTTCTCGTGAAAAGAAAAAAGGTTATGTTTGCATCTCCCTATATATTCTCCACATCCTTCATTCTTTTAAGGGCTTCTCACTTCTCAACTTCTTTCTATTCAAAAAAACAAAAAAGGTAATGTTTCACCAATTTCGAACAACAAATATTCATCAATTATATTAATGAATAACCCATACATTACCTTTAGAACTTCTATCATGTTTGCATGTAGTTTTTCCAGCTCAAGATCCGAGATAAAATATCCATGAAATGCTTCTTAGGTTGATTTTCCTTTTTGCATTGCAAGTCAGAAATGAAAAATGTAGATCATATTCACCATTACAACATATATCCAAGGACTCATAGAGCTCAACCTCTTCATTCATTGAACTTGAAGCATGTGCCTTTTGTTGAGCAGACACTTCCTGTAAATCAGTAAAAGCCATAAAACTGTGTATGCAAATTAGCAGTACAAACGTAATACATGTACAAAATTAAAAGATTTGGGAATATGATACCATTAGAACAATACTAGCAAGATCACTTTTGTAGTATGTAGGTGATGTCCTATTGAATTACAAGTCAGAGAAAAGACTGCAAAACCTGTAGGGAGAAAAAGAGATATATTCAAAGCTACAGAAATGTTCAAACCTGCAGTAAATTAAAGCTAGCAAAGATTCATTTATGGTATTTTAAATATAGAAAATACCGAAGGTTGAGTTCTTTTGGGATGTGGAGCAGTTAGTACCCTGAACTTTGCCTTCACCATGTAAATCTGCTGAACTGGATCAATTGGGTTTATAAGAAATTGTTTTCTGCAATAAAGTTTGTGCTTAATGAGTTCAAACTACAAACTCTTGAAGTTAATGCATTTATAGAACTCCCAGAATAGTGGCATATAACTTTCTCACGTCCAGTAACTTCAACAAAGAAATTGCCGTCACTTGTCTCCCTATATTTATTCTCCTTGTACTTTATTCTTAAGTGCTTCTCGCTTCTCAACTTCTTTCTATTCAAACGAGTACAAAGGTTACGGTTTACAAATTTTAAAAAGCAAATATACGTCCATTAGATTAATGAATAACAGACATATTACCTTTAGAACTGCTATCATGTCTGCGTGTAGTTTTTCCAGTTTAAGATCCTAGACAAAATATTTATTAAATGATTCTTAGGATGATTTTGTATTTTGCATTGCAAGTCAGCAAAGAAAAATGCAGATCATATTCACCATTAAAAATTGCTTCCAACGACTTATCGAGGTCAACCTTCTTCATTCATTGAACTTGACGCTTGTACCTTTTGTTGTGAAAGCACTTCCTGTAAATCAACAACACGCCATGAAAACTGTGTATGCGACTTAGCAGTAAAAATGTAACACATGTACAAAATAAAAGGTTTTTCGAACAATATTAGTAAGATCCCTTTTGTAGTATGCAGAAGGTTCGCACATGGAATGCCGACTGAAATACCTGGCACATACTCAAGAGCATAGACTACAAAACCTATAGGGAGAAAAAAAATTCAAACCTGCAGCAAAGACTACAAAACCTGGAATTACCACAATTTTTACCAGAGTGTCGATGAAAACAGCCATGCTTAAATATCCTAGAATAGCAAAAAAAATGTATTGTCATAATTATAGAAAATACCTAAGGATTTCACTTTTCGATTAACAGATGAGGGAAATTTCTTACTAAGATCTGCCATTTGTGTCATTGCAGTGGTAACAAAAGTAGTAGGTGTTATTGTGATGCTGATTAGGGAGCTTGCCTTGATACTCGGATATCCCTAACTGGCTATTGTGTGTTTTTGGGAAGTGCACTGATCATCAGCTGAAGCATGGCACAAACAGGCTGTGGGTTAAAGTGGATCAATCACTTGCTAGAAAATTTTGGAATACCTCTATTTTGTGTCAATTCAGCTTTCCATGCAGATAGCAATAAATCCCGTCTTCCATGATAGGATAAAACATGGGAAAATTGATATCCATATGTTCAGGGAACTTATTGCAGAAAAATTCATCAAAACATCACATGTCTTTTCCAAGGAAGAGCTAGTTAATGGGCCCACCAAAACACTCAATCAGCATAAATGTTGTCTGATCTAATTCATTTAGGAATGATTGTTTAGAGGAAACTTCATCTTGAAGAGGGCATGATGAACAATGAGGATCAAGATAAAGTTCCATGTTCTGCAGCACAACAGAACATAGCCCACACTAATTCCAGCTAATTTCTGCTTGGATTTTAGTTTGTTATTTTTGGTGCCAAGATACAACTCATGATTCAAGTGTGTATAGCTTTGTATATAAGCTAGATTGTAATCTTTCAGAGATCAATTAAATCCAATACACATTACAGTTTTTCCTCTCTTCTTGTTCCCGATTATAGCTAGAGTTTGTCTATAAACTAAAATACCAAAAGCAATATTTCAACCTAAAAGAGAAAACTCAAACAACAATCAAATGAAGATGTCCAACTTAATTCCAACTTAAAGAAACAACAAAAAAATGGACTTACATGTTGTAGATGAGGATGTCTACTTCCTAACCACAATGAACATCAAAATTGGCCTTGACTACAGTTAAAACCGTGAACAAGAACAAATTAGAAAAATTGAGATATGTTATATTCCAAACAGTGCCATGAAAGAGGAGAACCTGTAGACACTTTGTAATGTTTGCAATTCACATTAAGTTTCTAAAATTTGAACATAAACGAGAAAAGGGCCTAAGGATTTACCAGAGAGAAAGTAAAGGTGGAGGAATTACCTTTTGTTGTTGGCCATTACCAATTCTGGACTAGGAGCAACTTGAAACCAGTTCAGCATCAAATTTCTTGACCCTCTGAATGTTTTTGATTGTGAAGGAATGCAAAAAATTTGATACTACCTAAAACTAAAACAGAAAGTAAGAGCAAGAAGAAAACAGAACAACAATAAAGATATGATGGAAGGATATCTTTGCATTCACAACAACCCAAACCAATAACTCTTTGACTTCCTCGTGTTTCTTCTTAAGCACGTTGAACATCTGCATCTGCAACAACAAGCATGAAATCCAATCGCCATCCTTATGAGAAACATCAAGTTCAAAAACTTCATTATTTTAAAAGGTGGAAGATCAGAATAGGAGACAAGAGAAGATGGAGAAACAGAGACAATAATGTCTTACCAAATGTGCTGTAATCGGAAAAAAATCCTCTGTCATTTCTAAATCTCCATCCCTGACAAGTGTCATGTTATATTCAATTTTTATTTCATTAAAAATGAAAGGGATGTGGACAGAGATTTGGAGACGGAGGATTTTTTTTCGTTGTAATCATTCGGAAGCAATACAACAAGCAAAGTTCTTGAAGATTTCTTATATTCTACAAGTGTTCCAGTAATTCTTCCCAAATCACTTATTCATATACAAACATCAAAGTGCAAGTCCCTGTCTAGAATTTCGTTGAATCTAAAATCTTCTTACCTAAATGATAAAAAATTCACCAATACGTTAAAAGATCCCAGATACAATGGCACAAAAAAACAATACACTTTTCTGGCATAGTGAGAACACAAGAATCATGAAGAATATTACAATCATTTGATAAACCAATGTATCGGTTCTGGTTAAACACATAAAAATGGTACATGGTAAAAAATCTGAAGAAAATTAAATTCATGTTTGATCATGATATTTGAGAGACAATTATGATATTTTAGTACAAAAATTAAAGAGTATTCTTATCGTAAACCCTGTTAAATCATGATGCAAAAATTGTTTCTAGGAACAAGAAGGCCAAGAATGCATGAAAGTGTAAAATCAAAATTCAACCTAACAACTTGGTAATACTTTTTTGTAGCATCATATGTGTTAACATAATACTTCATGTTATGAAATAGTATTATTGAGAATCAGCGTAGAGAACCTAGTCTACAATGATAAAAATCGGAAACAATAGAACGGACAAAGTTCTTAAAGGTTTCTGATTTTCTACAAGTGATGACCTAGTAATGCTGCTCCTCTCACTTACTAACTTGCAAGTCTCAGTCCAGTAAATCGTTGCATCTATAATCTACTTGCCAAAATGATCAAAAGTGGTCTAAGCTTTAGAAGATCCCAGATCAAACGGCACCAAACAATGAGCACTTCTAGCATAGTGACAACACAAGTGAATATGTTGCTATCTCAGTGGTTCAAGTATATTTGTAGGATTAGTCAACTCCACATATCATCGAAGAGTTATGTAATCAATTCAACAGGCATAAAAATATCCCTCACCTAAAATTTTAGGAGTCTAATTATCTATTCCACATTTTAGAAAAATGGAATTCCCTTTTGTTGCTATGTTCTCGCCTCAGAAAAGTACCCAGATTAAAGGCAATTTTTATTCTATCACCATAGAAGCCCTCACATGCTAAACATGACAGTGATTTGACAATTCCATAAGGTTTAGTGGACTAAAAACTCTTGCAAATCTAGCAAATCTGAAGAATGAAAGAATTATGATACCTGATATTACACACATGTTTAGCATTCTTTTTGCTTCCAGGGAAGCCAACTTCTCCTTCAGTATATTCAATTGTCAGTGACTTCAAGTCACTATTAACTTTCTTTGAGTTTCTGCATCATTCACATGAATACCTCCCCTGTTGACCAAATGGAAAAAAGTTATCAATTTGACCTTTCCAACTGATGTCGTATCTCACCTTTCCAATTGCCACCAGGATATGAGTTAGCAAGTTCTTGCTTAGAGCTGAGGAAATTTGGACACCAACAAATGATGGCTGGCATAGTTGAGATTCAGTCTCAATGGAATTCAGAAAAATCTTTGAAATGTCACCTTTTGTCTTGTTTACACTGCCTTCTCTGTTGACCAGGAAAAAATAAAGCTTGTCACTGATAGATAATTTTGTTAATTCAGATGGCATATCTCACCTATTCTCTCTGGCAAGATAAGAATTAGTAAAGTCCCTTTATATACAGATAAAAGAGCTTGGACACCAACAGGTGATGATTGACATAGCTGAAATTCAGTCACATTGGAGCTGCAACTTCTGTTAAATTTTCCCTAATTGGTATTACTTTGTGCCCTACATGTTCACAAAATGAAGCATTTAAACACAACCAAAGAAATAACAAGTAATATCACATGCCTATGAAAAAGAGCTAGGCATTTGCAGACTTGAGAAAAACTCATTGACCAGATTATGTTATTTATATGATTAAACTAAGCATCAAGATAATTTAAAGCCGCAATATGCTTGTTGATAAACAATAAAGATGATCATCTCGTAATTCTGCAGATTTAAAAAACTTTGGTAATGCAGTATACAACTAAATTCAGCGTTACAATTTGAAAATAATGTATTATTTTATATTAGCCCCTAACGTCTAAATCCGTTGAAAACAATTCAATCAATCAACCAAACAATTAAAGAGTTGTTTATTGATTGTCTAACCTTCTCCAAGGGGCCAAAAGCATTATATTTGACTTCTGAATATTCTTATTTTCATCTGATTGTGATCTTGTTTGTGATAGTTGCAGCAGGTGTAAATTCGCCATAATGTTTTCTGCGATTAAATGCGTGCTTCATGAGTTCAGAAAAACAGCTCTCGAAAATTTACACTTTTTGAATAAAAAATAAAATTTGAAGCATCAGTACCTGTAGCACATAAAAGATGAAATTTTCGAATGCTGACTGTCCGTATTGAAGTTTATCTGCATAATCCAAAGCAAGTTTATCTGGAATCAAACAAAACTAATTCCAGCGGCAGCAGACCTTTCCGGCTTTAACTCAGTGGTATCTTGCCCAGCAGGAAGATCATCTATTTCCATTGGTTCTGATGTTCAACTGCAATGAACAGAAAAAAAAGAGAGATGAAATGCAATAAGATTACAACAGCATTTGGCAGCTTGATATTTTACAGTTACATGAATGGCTGGACATATACAGCATATGACAAGTCAAGAACTTGTGAACTACATTAGCCATCAAGTTGTCAATTATGAAAAAAATGTTAAAAACCATATCCATACCAGTTAGAGTACTATATCAGTTCATTTTGAAGGAAAAAAATAAAAAACAACTAAGACAAAAGGAATTCGAAAAACATGGATACTAGAAAACTACCACTTCGCTACTAGATCATACAATTTTAATGATCACAAAAAACAAGATTACCAAAACACAGATTTCAGACAAAAAAAATACTAGATTCCTACTAGATAAATACCACACAAGATGAGTTGAACAAAAAAAACACAAAAGAAATTGAATAATCCTGTAAAAAGACTAAATATCTGAGTTTTCAATAACATAAAAACTAGATTACTACCAAATAAATACCACATAAAAATCAGTAAAAAAACTTCAAAAAAGAACAGTTCTCAAAAAATGGATTAATAAAAACATTTATAGCAAACAAAGAATTTAACAACTACAAAAAATATATTCCTACCAGTTGAATACTAGCAAATTACCACCTCACTAGCAAAATACCAACTAGCAACCTAGAAACTAGAAAACTACCACCTCAACACTAAACCATATAATTTTAATTATCACATATATTTTAATCAATTATCAACAAAATACATTCAAACTTAAACGCACCTCTTCATCAGCTTTCTTCTTCGCTAAATCAGATTCAATCTGGTGAATGACAGCAGGTCCATCATTCTTTGAAACTTCCTCAGGTTTTACAACCATAACCTATTTCCCCTTTTTCCTTTCCTCTCTCTTCTGGTGCAACTCTGTTGCCTTTACAACTTTAGCGGCTTCTTATGAAAGCATCGAAAAAGAAAAAAAGATGAAATTAGGGAAAAAATGTTAAAAACCATATTCATACCAGTTGAGTACTATATCAGTTCATTTTGAAGGAAAAGAAAAATACAAAACAAATAAGACAAAAGGAATTCGAAAAACATGGATACTTGAAAACTACCACATCGCTACTAGATCATACAATTTTAATGATCACAAAAAAAAAGATTACCAAAACACAGATTCTTTCAGACAAAAAAAATACTAGATTACTACTAGATACATACCACACAAGATGAGTTGAACAAAAAAAACACAAAGAAATTGAATAATCCTGTAAAAAGACTAAATATCTGAGTCTTCAATAACATAAAAACTAGATTACTACCAATTAAATACCACATAAAAATTAGTAAAAAACTTCAAAAAGAACAATTTTTCTCAAAAATGGATTAATAAAAACATTATAACAAACAAAGAATTTAACAACAACAAAAATAGATTCCTACCAGTTGAATACTAGCAAATTACCACCTCACTAGCAAATTACCACCTCACTAGTAACCTAGAAACTAGCAAACTACCACCTCACCACTA
>CATIWQ010769106.1:0-18506 GCA_949673415.1 Euphorbia schlechtendalii | reverse complement strand
ACACATAGATTATCCTACAGATAATATCAAATACAATCTTTATCCAACTAAAACTCCTAATCCTAATCTATTTAAGACTCATTGAGGCCTATATAAAGGCTCTAAACCTCAAAAGTATGATATCTCATTCTTAATTATTATTATTCTCTACCTCCTCTCTTAATTCCGTCACTAACTTAAGCAAAGGAGAGACTACGCCGATCACACGGCTATCCCCTCTAACCTTGTTTTGTCTTGCAGATACTGTTGGTTAATCAAGATAGTTTTTGAACATGCAAACATTGCAAGGCGGAATTTCAAAACTTAAAATTAACCTAAAGATCTCTTAAGCATGCCATGATTGATATAATCTAAGTTCAAAAGTTCCATAGATTCTTATATGTTTATAAAACGTATAAAAGAAACCTAAGTTTAGAACATTACCAGTTGATGTGCGCTTCTCTTTCTTTTGGATGTAGTTCCTTAGAGCAATTCGGCAGAACTTCGTTAGCACGAGCTTCCAAACTAAGATAGTCTCTATGATTGATCTACACGGATCTTCATCGACCAAAACCTCGTTGAGGTAGAACCCGTTAGTAGACAATAGCTGCAAGACTACTCGAAGACCAACCTGAAAATATAAACTGAGAAGGCTCACTTTAAGTAGAAAGAGCCTTTAAAAGAATTCTTCGTTGTTTGGAGAAACTCGTGAAGGATCTCGCACAATGAACGAAGAAAGAGATGTCGAACTCAGAAAGAAAGGTTGAGCTAAAGTGTGGAATAAAGAAGAGCTGGAGGCTTATATATAGGGAAAAACGGAAGTATTTGACTTCCCCCTCAAACACAAAGTGGGATGGGAATAATTCATCCCACTTAGCGGGTTAGCCACGCGGGTCACTTGGACCCGCGAATCCTATCACAAGGCAAGCCCTAACGGTCTTGCCTTGTGCCGCAAGCCCATGCTTGCGGGCGTGCCCGTGCACCACGCTAGAAGGCTTGCGTCCGCTAGCGCGTGGGTTTACCCCGTGCAATAGCGGCCCGCGAGCTTTTTAGCTCAACACCTCATGTTTGTTTGGAGCCAACTCGCAACGGGAAAAATTCTCTTGCTCCGCTCCGTGCTATTTTTCCCTATTTTCTCTTTATTCCCTTTAAATATTAATTTGCTCCAACCAATTAATAATTTTTCTAACGAATTCGACAACCAGATATTCTCGGTATATATCTAGTCTATAGGTTCTTTACTTAGTTCGATAAAAACTCAAAATGTATGATCTCATAGGATCCCAAAGTATTGAGTCGCTAGAGGTTAAAATTCCCTAACCCTTTAAAAAAATAATGTTTTACATTTCTTTAAAATTTTAGAACACCCATATTTATATTTCTTTTACCAATATGATTTTAATGTGAAATTTTTTTTATAATAATCTTCTGTTTGTTTTGTGCTTATTTCGCGACTCCCACAAATTCAATTTCACACTATTAATCTAAATAGTAATGAGGGCAAAATAACTTAAACTATGAAGAAAAAGCAGAGTCACTATACAATATAAATGTTTTTCAAAAAAAACTATACAATATAAATATATTGAGTTCACTGCAAGACAAGCTTGAACTAGAATATTTTATCTAAACGACATTTTTACAATTTAATCCATTCTCATACGAAGATGTAGAAACACTCAAAATAAGAGAGCAAAACTGATTTCATATTGAAAATCGGGGAGCAATTTAACTCAAACTTTCATTGTGTACATCAACTAATATTTATAATAGCTAAGATACTAAGCTAATGAATCTGAAATTGAAATGAAATGACCTAAACATTGAATTTAAATGAAAGTTTTCCCGCTCATCGTAACAAACTCAATTAACAAATTTAATTCTGTTAGATGAACAATGATTGGTTGTGCTATGGTGTAGCTTGTTCTGTTGCACCATTGCTGTGAAACTTGACACATCAGCATAGGCTTGAACTGTGAAGTTGTTGCTTAGTGATGTTTCTGTATATGCTAACAGATAATTTTAATTTGTCAAGATTAAATTACTTTTGAATTTCATAAAACACCAACATAAAAATGGATAAAAAAATTATCAAACTATTCAAAATTCTATTAATACCATTTATGAAAAACTCAAAGAAGAGAGATTTTATGTAAAAAAAAGAAGTCTTTTCGATAAAAAAAGGTACCATCCATACAAAACAAGCTACATGTACCCTTTATTATGTATATATAACTCACTTTTTTACTGTGTGTAAAATGTGATTTTTAACTTATTGTGATTAATATTTCAGTCTAGTATTTAAAGTTGAAATTGTTATTTATAAATGTTACGTGTTTGAGTTAGATACAAAATAAGATGGAGTCACATACAAATTAAGGTGGCGTGAAAATTTGTCTTCATATTTTAGCAAATATTATAAAAAAAAATTTGAAAGGGTTTTGTCACAAAAAAAGAAGAAAGGGCAGTCCTCTTAAGAAAAGCTTCAAGGAAAATAGAAAGCATGCAGATTACATAAACTGAATTCAAATCCATTAAGAAAAGCTTTTGACCATTACAATAATTCATAATATAATAAACATTTTTAATACTTGTATAAGCCAATTTATAAATTACTACTTTAAGCCATTGTATACCGTAGATCCGACGTGGCAATCCAATTGAGAACTGATATTTTGGTTGACAGTTGTATAAACAGGATTGGGAAAATAAAATTAAAATAAAATAAAAACTCAGAGAACAAAAATGGCAGATTGATTATACAGATAAACAATCAATCAACAATGGCGTCAAATTCGTGTTACACGATTACCCCACTTTCACTTTTCACTATAAATACATCCTCTCTCTCTCTCTTCCCTACATCTTCGTTAATTAAATTCCCTTTCTCTGTTTCTGGTAAATTCTATTTCTCTCTACAGATTTCTCCAGAAATTTTGACTCTTACTTTGATTTTTGAATTTGATTATACTGTTTCTTCTTGGAGTTATTAGGTGGTGCTTCGATTAAACCTTTATTTGTTTCGGCATTCAAAGTAAGTGATTTCAATTAAACTGCTCTATTTTGATCTTGTTCTTCCTAGTTCTTTGCTTGTAGAATCTGGATTTTCCGATTGCAATTAAGCTGTTTTGTTCTTCTTTTTATTCCTTGTTATTTTGATTGAAGAAAAGTGATTTAAGGAAGGCAGATAGAAAGGAAGGCGAAAATCAATTAGACCAAATGACGATCAAACCGGTGGTTCGGATCTCCGACGGGAAACTAATAGTGAAAGATCGTACAATTGTGAGTGGAGTACCGGACAACGTAATTGCAACGTCGGCGTCCTCTTCCGGTCCGGTGGAAGGAGTATTTGTTGGAGCGATTTTTAACGACGAAAAGAGTAGGCAAGTAGTTCCATTAGGTACTTTACGGGACGTTCGGTTTATGGCCTGTTTCCGATTCAAACTCTTCTGGATGGCTCAGAGAATGGGAGATCACGGCAAGGATATTCCATTGGAGACGCAGTTTTTGCTTTTGGAGACAAAGGAAGGTTCTCATCTCGAACCAGATGATGGAAAAGAAGATAATCAGATAATCTACACTGTGTTTCTTCCTCTAATTGAAGGTTCGTTCCGAGCTAATTTACAGGGAAACACCAACGATGAGCTCGAGCTCTGTTTGGAGAGTGGAGACGAAGACACAAAAACGTCGTCGTTTACGCACTCACTGTTCATCCACGCTGGCACAGATCCGTTCGGAACAATAGCAGAGGCGGTAAGAGCTGTTAAGCTTCACTTGAAAACTTTCCGGCAACGGCACGAGAAGAAGTTGCCAGGAATCGTCGACTATTTTGGCTGGTGTACCTGGGACGCTTTCTATCAGGAAGTGACTCAAGAAGGTGTAGAAGCAGGGCTTGAAAGTTTAGCCGCCGGCGGAACTCCGCCGAAGTTCGTAATAATCGACGACGGTTGGCAATCAGTCGGTGGCGATCCACAGCCAAAAGAGGAAAACGATGAGCAGAAACAGCCGCCTTTGCTGAGATTAACCGGAATAAAAGAAAATTCAAAATTCCAGAAGAAAGACGACCCAAATGTAGGGATAAAGAACATAGTAGACATAGCCAAACAGAAGCACGGATTAAAATACGTTTACGTTTGGCACGCCATAACAGGATATTGGGGCGGAGTAAAGCCAGGGGTGAAGGAAATGGAGGAATATGGATCATCAATGAAGTATCCAATGGTATCCAAAGGAGTAATGGAGAATGAACCTACTTGGAAAACTGATATCTTGGCTTTGCAGGGATTAGGGCTAATGAACCCTAAAGACGTATTCAAATTCTATGACGAAATGCACAGATATTTGGCCTCTGCAGGTGTAGATGGGGTTAAGGTGGACGTGCAATGCATATTAGAAACACTCGGGTCGGGTTTAGGAGGAAGGGTTCAGTTAACAAGGCAATATCATCATGCCCTTGATGCTTCTGTTGCGAGGAATTTCCCTGAAAATGGTTGCATTGCTTGTATGAGCCATAATACTGATGCATTGTACTGGTAAAGTTTCCTTCTTTACATCTTGTTTGAATAATAATTGAATCTGTTGTTATTTGATTTGAGTTAATGGTTTTGATTGGGGTTTTTACAGCTCCAAACAAACTGCAATTGTTAGAGCGTCAGATGATTTCTTCCCGCGAGATCCAGTTTCGCACACGATTCATATAGCAGCAGTAGCTTACAATAGTGTTTTCTTGGGGGAGTTTATGCAGCCTGATTGGGATATGTTTCATTCTCTTCATCCAGCTGCTGAATATCATGCATCTGCTAGAGCTATTAGTGGTGGACCTGTCTATGTTAGGTATGTTTTTGCTACTTTTCTTTTCGATTTTTCGCAGTTGTTTTCGTGTTAATTCTCGTTTTGATGGATGCAACTGTCTGAACTTTCTTGGATAGTGATGAGCCTGGGAAGCATGATTTTAAGGTACTTAAGAAGTTGGTGCTGCCCGATGGGTCAATCCTCAGAGCCAGTCTGCCCGGTCGGCCTACCCGTGATTGCTTATTCTCTGACCCTGCCCGTGATGGTGTGAGGTAGGGAAAAAAGGCCTCTTTTAATCACTGTGCCATAAGACATGTGTCTGTTTAGTACTCGTATACAAATTATCCATTCGATCCCTATGCTATTCAATCAATACCTATTTGGTCCTTACGCTATTCAACCAATACCCATAGGTCTATGCGTCATACAATTATTACTCCTTCGGACCTTGTGCTATACATCTCTTACTTTTTGGGTTTTACATTGTAGTCTCTCTGTTAATGTTATTTTGCATAATATGTACTTAAGGGACTAAAAGAGTAATAGGTTGCATAGCACGAGGACTAAATGGATAACATGTATTATATAACAGAGGGACCAAACGAGCTATACAACAGGGACCAAAAAAGTGGTTTTGACAGAGACAATTATGAAATTTGTGCATATTTCTTACTTAAATTCCAATGTCTTGCAGCTTATTGAAGATATGGAACATGAACAAGTACACAGGGGTGTTAGGAGTATACAACTGCCAAGGAGCAGCCTGGAACAGCATTGAAAGAAAGAACACATTCCACGAAACTAAAACGGAAGCAATAACAGGATCCATCAGGGGCAGAGATGTCCATCTCATAGCTGAAGTGGCCACAGAATCCAACTGGAATGGTGACTGTGCTGTCTACTGTCAAAGCACGGGCGAACTAACAACTCTTCCTTACAATGCATCATTGCCAGTTTCCCTTAAAGTCCTTGAACATCATCTTTACACTGTCACACCAATTAAGGTTTTGGCACAAGGAGTCAAATTCGCACCCTTGGGTCTTATAGACATGTACAATTCTGGTGGGGCCATACAAGAGCTGCTCTATCAAAGTGAATCGGTTGGAAAGGTTAGGTTGCATGTCAAAGGGTGTGGGAAATTCGGTGCTTATTCATCCACTCAACCAAGGCGAGTCATTGTGGACTCGATTGGTACCGAGTTTGAGTATGATTTGGGTAGTGGTTTGGTTACTTTTATTTTGGATAGCTTGCCAGAGGAGGGTAAACTTCACGTTATTGAAATTGAGTTATAAATTTAGATTATAAATGGAGAAGAAATAGATAGGGGCTGGATTGTGAGTGAAATACTATAGACACTTTAATTTGCTTGTTATGTTTTTAGGAGTTGAAGAATAATCATGTAATCTGATATGATATGTGAAGGGTATAATAAAAATACAAAAAATACAACATTCACTATATGCCTTGTTCTTCACATAGCAAACACAGCATCTTCTTCATTCAATGTAGTAATGAGTTTCGGTGTCTTTCTTCTGCTGTGGCCTTCTTCATATTGTTGCATTTTATAACTCATGGCCAAAATCATCGAATTCATAATCATCTTCTTTGTTTTGCTCTTCACCTTGTTGATGTTGGCCTTCTTGTTCTTGAGCTGGATTTTGGTTTGAACCATTTTGCTGATAGAACGCCATTTTATGGACATTCCAGTTTCCCACAATGTTCCTGACCACGTCTCCAATTGCTTCCTTGCCATTTGCTATGTACTCAATGTTTTCAACGTCAACCTCCTTTCCAGCTTCTATGGAAAGAAAATAAAGAAAGCAGACACAAATTAAATAAAAACGAAAAAAAGAAAGACTTAGAAAGGTTTTTATACAAGGAATGGGAACTTGATAAAACAAATAAAAATAAGAGGTCAGTTTGAACGTGCAATAACAAGTTAACAATAACATACATAACTAAAACAGTCCAGAGAAAAAAATTGAGATTAAAGAAAAGTGAAGGTCAAAACAGGAATAAGCAACACCAGAATATATAATAAAAAGAAAGAAATTACCTTCAACAGCTTGTTTCTTGGCCTCTGCATACTCCGTTGACATCGTTTTTAGTGCATTAAGATCAACTTCCTTACCCTGTTGAATATGTAAATGAGAAAGGAATGAACAACACATGTACACTACATTCGAAGAAAACTATGAGGAATAGTCATAAAATCAACAGGGAGTGTTATGCATATATATTATATAATAAAACACAACACTACACCTCTTTACGTTTTGAAGTTATAAGTAGTATGTATTTCAACAATTATGTTCATATTGACAGGAATTTGTTTTGCTAAAATAGAAATTAAAGCTGACAGTTTATTGCCCAGAGGAATAAGGAAAATAAGCACGACAATACAATGTAAACAATAAAAGCAATATCAGAATTTAGGTCAAACGCATTAACATCCCCAGAACGTGACAACTTTAGTCAGATGCCACCTTGAACTTTGGCGAAAAAAGCACGTGCAACTTTTGGTTGGTTAGAGAAAAATCATATAAATGGCATATTTGAAAAGTCAAACCAACCAGTATCTAACGTGTGGCATTGAGAGGGAGCAAACTGATGCACTTTTCATAGTTGTTAAAGGGGCGCCTGACGTAGGTCACCACCCTTGGCGCCTCGGCATAGCACAGACGGGGTGGTGTCCAACAGGCGCGCCTCAAGTGCGCCTTTTAGCGCCTCACAGGGGTGCCTCAGGCGCGCCTCACGGACACTTCTATCTTAAGGGGTTTAATTTTGCATAATTATGTTTTTTACATCCATTTTTAAGAGTTTTAAATAATAATATAAGGCTAGATATTCCTAATTCAATGCTTATTAAGGCTAAATCAACTCAAGTATAGATATTCTTAATACAACATGCAAAATTTACATATATATATATACCTCCAACAATTCTTTTTAATGGTTTTAACTTACTTTAATATATTTTCCATCTATTTTAAGAGTTTTAATGAAAGAAATAGAGTGTAGATATTTATAATTCAATTCATTTTAAAGGTTGGATTAATTCAAGACTATATATTCTTAATGTAATATGTCAATTTTTAGTTCTTTTTTGTTATGTTATTGCATCTAACTTCACTTTGTAAGAACTCGCCTCTCGCCTCGCCTTCAGGCAAGGTTAGCCCTCTTGCGCCTCGAAGCGCCTAGCGCCTCTAACAACTATTGTTCTGAGTAGTTTTTTTTTAAAGAAAAAACCACGACCGTAGTAACCCATAATTTTGTGAAATTGTTGCAGTTTGATCACCGCGTTCTTGCAACCACAACTCTCGTTTCAATAGGCACATTATGGTGGTGTGCAAGAAAGTTGGACATTCATCCAGCAGTTCGGGCTTTGATCGGAAGCACCCTTGGCATGGCTGCTCTTCAGGTCATAGCCCACGATTTCAATCAATTTACCCTTTCTTTGTTTGTTTCGAATTAAGCATGTAATGTGTGAATTTCATTGTCACAGGTGACACTAGGAGTATCTACACTTCTTTCATACGTCCCTGTTTCACTTGGCTCAGCCCATCAAGCTGGAGCCTTAACTCTTTTTTCGTTCATGCTTCTTCTCAACCACACTCTGCGCAAACCATCCGCTTCCCTTCTCAAATCTCTCCCTCAAGTTGCCAAGACTGTCTGATTAATTAGGCCATGGAACTTGGTACAACACTTTGGTTAGAATCACCAAATACAGTGGCCATTCACTTTATTCTTATTATTTAATCTGCCATTTTTTAACAAAAGCCCATGAATGTCATTTTTATGAACCTTCTGGATTTCCTCTTCCAGTTTCTTAGTAGGATTTTTTGCCTCCATTTCATCTTTGTTCAGAATAATAGCTTTTCTTTTTACATTTTGTTATTGAAGTATAATGTTACAATGTACAAACTAATATATAGATTTGCAGCCTATGAGTTGCAATGTGAAATTGAGTTGGCTCTTCAACTTTTTCTAGTTAGTGATAATAAATCGAAAAGTCCAGCTATATGCTCAGTTATGACCGTTTATTTATCTTGCAATCAATGACTGAAGCTTTAATTTCTTTAACATTTTTGTTCTTTTATAAGCACAAGAAATAAAGATGTTACTTCTTCCACTTTCGTGAAACATAAGGAATTTATCACGTCAGGGCATTAGGGCAATTACTCAGAGTCAAAGAAGTGATTATTTTTAAATAGTTACAATTATTATTATTATGGTAGTTATGAATTACATGTACTAGTTTTAACATTGCAACAACATCATGGCCCTGCTATTTTATACTTTAATTTGATTTTTCTAATTCAACTTCTCAGTTATTAATAGTTTATATATATTGTAATTTTAAAACCTTTACTTGCACATAATTTAATAATTTCTTGTTTTGCTTACATGTCACCAGACAATTAGGAATGATTGCTTATGGACTTGTTTTAATATGAGTTATAGTTTATTGTTGTCCAAATTTAAATCTTTGATTTTTTTAAGAAAAGATTTGGTTAAGGTTAAACGAGAATTGTTATTTATTTTTTTAAGTTGCAATTTATAATTATTTTTTCTTTCTGTGAATTCCATGAAAATATATACTTTTTTTGATTTACGTTATTGCAATTTATGGAAATAGTTAATTTGGTGAACCGAAGAAATATGTTGTTAAAATTATGAGATCTCGTAGACATAGTTTTGTAAGATCTATTGACTATTGATGCTGATGCAGCAGAAAGAAACGCGTGGAATTTATATTAGTTATCCTTAATCAAACAAGATACTGAAAACCAGTAATATTGAGACCCGTTAGTATCCCAGCATACCGGAAAATCATGTTCTTACACTAAGATCCGTTGATCATACGCAGGATGAAGGAACATTAGTGTTATCGAAATCTATTAACATCACAACATTAAAAGAAATTGACCTATCTAAAAATCTTAGATTTCGCAACCTCTAAGACTTATATTATAGAAGGAGGAACCCAAAAAACATATTCATATTCAGATATTCATCATTAAACAAAAACTATCTAATCCTATTACATAAAAGCCTTTTTGTAGGCATGTTATTCAAAAGGAAACTATTAACTCATAAATAAAATCCTAATTAGAATAAATTTCATAAATAGATAATCATCTACTAAAAAATCCATCAAAACAATTACATTCATGTTATAAAATAAATCTAATTAAAGATAACATCAATTCTATCCATAATGAGCAATTATTTCAAAAATGAATTGTTGAATCGGTTAACTTGAATTTTACATCTTATTAACGTATATCGGTTGCTAAATCACGTGTCATCTAATTCATAATAAATATTTAAAATCACAATGCAATAAAAATAAAAGTATAGTTAATTCATTCATGACAACTTTTCCGGCAGTTTTTTTATTGTATTTTTTATTTTAATATCAATTTTAACATTGCATCAATATTATGGCACTACTATCTTATACTGTAATTTAATTTTCTAATTCAACTTCTCAGTTACTAATAGTTTAAATACATTGTAATTTTAAAACCTTTACTTGCACGTAGTGTAATAATTTCTTATTTTGCTTACATGTCACCGGACAAGTAGGAACAAGGCGTCAGAAAGATTGTGATGAGGAAGATGGATCAAGAGATAGTTGTGGATCTACTGGTACAATGCCCGATATCTTATTGTCTTGGCTTGATAAGAAAGATTGTGCTCTGTAACAATGATAAGCAAAAGAATCCGGCAATTAATGTTTGTATAAGTGTGGAGAAAGATATTGGTGATGGTAAATTGATCAGTAATTTGCGTGGAGTTGCTAATTTTTCGAACTCACAGGTTCTTGGATAGATGCAATACACTCAAGGGATGTAATTTATTGTTGTCCAAATTCAAATCTTTGATTTTTTTTTAAGAAAAGAATTGGTAAAAGTTAAACGAGAATTGTTCAAGTTACAATTTATAATTATTTTTGTTTTCAGTGAATTTCGTGGAAATATATATTATTTTTATAATTTACGATTCATGGAAACAGTTAATTTGATGAACCAAAGAAATATGTTGTTGTTAAAACTATGAGATCTCGTAGATAGTTCTGTAAGATCTATTGACTATTGCTGCTAAACCATGTGTGATCTAATTCAAAATAAATATTTAAAATCACAATGCAATAAAAATAAAAGTATGCTTAATTCATATATGACAACTTTTCAAATAGTTTTTTATTTTATTTTTTCGTTTATATCAGTTTTAAATAATGTAAGAAATATTTTATTAATTTTGATAAAAATCTTAAATGAGAATTTCCATAAAACAAAACATCATCAACAACACTAATCATAACTGAAACATACGAACTAATGATGCTCTTCGTGTAATACATAAAGCAATGGAGTGGTGATGGAAGTCGTGCACCACTGGCGGATATATCAATATCCGAGGAAACTTCCAGGAAGCTTCTGCTTCTTCTGGTATTTTAAAAATCAAATTTTGAAATTGGTAAATTAAAATAAACATCTTATGTACTCTCCCTGTTGAGCATCTTAATTAAAAACATATCTTAATCAATCTCAGAACTTATAACAAAATTGGTAAATCCGAAATAAGCGGAGACTTCAATTAACAATTATCAACACCACATCTTCCAGTTTCTTCAATAATACAAGAAGATTCCAATGGTCAAATCCCCTTCTTGTTGCTGAAATCATTTTATTTCTTTCTATTTTCAGCTTATACCATTTCCAAACCCCCTTTCCTTTTCATCTCTAGCTCAAAATATCTTCTTATATGTGGTATTTGGGGCGGTTCTTTTCTTCTCGATCCCGCTTTCTTTCAATTCAATTCCCACCTTTTTCTTACTTCGTCTTCTCCCCAACTCTTCAAGGTTTGTTTTTTCTCTATTTCTTTTGTTTTCTTGATTCGATGCTTTTTCCAATTGATCTGATTTCCAAGCTGGGTTTCCGGTTATAGTAATTGGTTAATTCGTTAAGGGATTGAATTTTGTAAGACGAGAAATTGTTGTTTCATGGTCTATCAGGCGCAGTTCTTTATAAATCTTTTGTTTACTTTGGGATCTCTTTCTCAAAAATGATAAACTTCGCCTTAATTGTAGGTTCCCCATCTAGGATATTTAGTACATTGCCTTGGTAAAGGATATGCTGAGGATAGATACTTGAATGTTAATGATAATGCTCACTGGTTACAAATCGGGTGTCTTGTTTTTTTTCAACTTTTTCTGTAATTTCAGGATCTGATTCGTCTGAGATTGATAAACTGGCGTGACCATTTCATTTTTTGGATCTCATTCATGGATGTGAGATCGTATTTATGCGTGTAATTCAGGAGATGGATTACAAGTCACAAGTGGTTGGAGTTCGATCTCAAGTAGAAGTAAGTCACCTTTTCTATATGATATGAAATTCTTGTCTCATCACTTTTGACTGTGAAATCTCCATCGGGATGCTTAGTTTATTTTCCTAAAACTTAGTTCTGTACTTCGATTGCCAAATCTGTTAGTTTCTGCACAATTATAATAATCAAAGAGCTGGAACAGATGGGTTCAGTTGCTGAAAATGGTTCTCTGCACGACTTGGAGGAGGAAACACTGTTCAGTCCAGAGATGGCAGCTCAAAAGATGCAACCAAATCACATAGCTGAATATGGATCTTTACCTTCTAGATATTTTGGTAGTAAAAGGTGGACAAAAATTGTCTATAAGAGTGTGATGATTGTGATATTTTCTAACAAATTGAATCTTCTTATGCTCTTTGGGCCTCTTGCTATCCTTGTCCACGTGTTTTCTGGGCACAATGTGAGTTTTATAAATCTTTGTTTCTGTTGAACGTTGTTACGTGATGTCTATTGTTTTTCAGTTCTCATTTACATTTCAAAAAATGTAACAGGGATGGGTCTTCACTCTGAGTTTATTGAGTATAACACCTTTGGCTGAGCGTTTAGGTTATGCTACCGAGTAAGGATGATATCTTATATTTGTATTCCATATTGAGTTGTTTAGATGTTAATATTTCCTCTTATTGCTTTGATATAGGCAACTGGCTTTTTATACCGGACCAACAGGTATGCATGTTTGGTGTAAAAAATTTCATCCGATAATCAACTTCCATTTACATGTTTTTGCATTGATCAGATATCTTTGAAATGTTGAATGATAACTGCAGTTGGTGGTCTTCTCAATGCGACATTTGGAAATGCTACGGAGCTGATCATTGCAATTTACGCGCTGAAGAGTAAAATGATACGCGTCGTTCAGCTGTCGTTACTTGGTTCAATCTTGTCAAACATGTTGCTGGTGCTTGGCTGCGCATTCTTTTGCGGTGGGCTTGTGTTTCGTCAAAAAGAGCAGGTCTTTAACAAGGTAATGTTGATATCGAGTTGGGTCACTATCCCGTCTTCTCTGCTATAGCTGAGCTAAGATCAAAATGCAGGCATCTGCCGTAGTGAATTCGGGATTACTATTGATGGCTGTAATGGGGCTGCTATTTCCCGCTGTCTTGCATTATACTCACACAGAAGTGCATTATGGGAAGTCGGAATTGGCTCTTTCAAGATTTAGCAGTTGTGTAATGCTGGTCGTGTACGCTTCCTATCTTTTTTTCCAATTAAGAGGTCAAACAGACACATATGTCCCGCTTTCTGAGGTTGGTTGCTTTTTTTACACAGTCAAATTGTTCTTGTTTCTGTCAAGGGTTGGTGTCATAAACTGTGTGAAATCAGGAAGTAGCTGAGAATGCGGAGGATGGTGATGATAATGATGATGAAATACCAGAGCTTTCCAAGTGGGAATCGATTGTGTGGCTCGGGGTCATGACAGCTGGCATCTCTATTCTATCGGAGTACTTAGTTGATGCCATTGAAGTAAGAGTTGACCTTCTTTCATGCAGTTGTTCCTCCACTAACTATACAGTATACACCTGAGGATTGCTTTTTGGATTTTCTTGTGTATCACTCTACATATTTTCATTTTCGCAGTGTTCCATGACCATTGGACTTTACTTTAAGTTGGTGAATATTTGCTCTTTGTCAAAGTTCCTAATCTAGCTTTTAATCATAAATATAATACTGATTCGATATCCAACAACTTCTCATTAGAACTAAGACATGAGCCCCAGAAAAGGTATAGAACTAACTACTAAGTTGGTAGATACCTAAAAAAGTTCTAAGATGGTTTAACTATCATTTTCGAGATATTGCATAATGTGTGTGGTCACTAGTTGGCTTAACTATGATTTTCGGGATATGGCAATGATGTTATTTCCGAATAATATTAGTGACCTGGTAACTCTTCAAGATTTTTGTGGAGTTGAGGACTTATTGTTGCTATCTTAGTGAGTATTTATACCCAAAATGTTTTGCAGGGATGCTCAGTCGCATGGGATATACCGATTTCATTCATTGGTGTTATCTTGCTTCCAATAGTGGGGAATGCTGCGGAGCATGCAAGCGCTATCATGTTTGCTATGAAAGACAAACTTGTAAGAAGATTTTATTCTTTTCTTTCTTGCTGTGCTCTTTTATAGCTGCAAGTTGCTGTGCAGGATATATCATTGGGCGTGGCAATAGGCTCATCAACACAGATATCCATGTTTGCTGTAAGTGCTTTGATATCTACCAGGGATAAGACTTTAGAGTTTTTGCTGTGATAATTCTTGAATGTAAATAGGCGTGTTTGTTGTGGATCATGATTGTTTTGAAAATGAATGCAGATACCATTCTGCGTGGTGGTTGGATGGGTGATGGGGGAGCCTATGGACTTGAACTTCCAACTCTTCGAAACTGCTACTCTTTTCATTACTGTTCTCGTTGTAGCCTTCTTCCTGCAGGTTTGACCGTTTTAACTAAAACCGTAAATATGATATAAACTGGGAAGTTGAATATATATTTGTAGTTGACCATGAACGTTGATGGTATGTTTGCAGGAAGGAACTGCTAATTACTTCAAAGGACTGATGCTCATTCTTTGCTATGTAATTGTTGCTGCTAGTTTCTATGTCCATGAAGATAGCATCTCAGGTCAACTCTTTCCTCTTCAAGAAACGCTTTTACCAACCTGAAACCCAATTTGGATAAATAACAAGTGAACTGATTTTTTTTGCAGATGATAAGACGTCAGAACCATAGTCGTTGCAGGAAGTCGGGTTGTAAATATGGTCAACACTGAAAACGGTTTAATCTTTTCGGGGTTATAATGATTATGCGGGTGGTGGTTCAGTGAGAGAGCGGTATTTGACAGGTATCTACTTGTTTTTTGTTTCCCTTCTGCAGCGTAATTGTTCATCAGTGGACAACAATTTTTTTGTACCAAAGTTCTTTTGTTGTAATATTTTAGCATTTTTCCTGTTATTGTTTGCAGCAACGGAATTCAATCAGATTTATAGTTTTGATTCTATAGGACTCTCATGCTCATTAATTGGGGTTATACACTGATATTTTTTCAATAGATATATGTGGACAATACGCTAATCAAGTCTCACTCAAAGCAATACTAATCATTGACACTTTAATCAACAATCATCATGGTATGTGTCCATGTTTCTAGTTACATACCGTGTCGCTTTCCTACTGGTGTAGATCAAAGAATAACAGTTTCATGTTTCATTTAATTTACATCTGAACAAAATTATCCGGGATTTATCTACATACAACCAATTCTGTGCTCATATACACGAGGATACATTTGGATGAGTTTACGTGTATAACCCACCGATCTGTTACTTAAATAATGCCATCGACAAAAACATAAGCTAAATTCCAGGGTGACATTGATTAAAATGAAGATTGTATTTGATTGAAAGTTTTTCATTTCATTCAACAACAAAGACTTCCAAGCCAATGAAATGTGGCCCATGACTTCTATAAAGCCCATCCATCTATTACATGGGACATCTTCTGTGTTTAGACCTGTTCAGTGTACTCTCTGTCCAGTCTTAGCCTACATGAATATTATTGGGGTTTTTAGAGAAATGGGCTAAAAGTGGTATCCTATTTACAAAAAAAGGTACAATGAGTTTGTAATCTCCTATATAGTCAATAATTGTTTCCAAATCTTTGATATACGTTCTATATAAGGCAAGCTCCATGAATTTCACTCAGCCTGAATTGGAAAATTCAACTTCGTAAACACCTAATTCTCTCTAGTTCTCTGCTCCATTCCTCTCTTCTTTTGATTCAACAGTAAATCACGATTGCAGATCTCCCAAGAATCATCGTCAAATCAACAAGTAACTTCATTTCTCTGTATTTTTCAATAATTTTGAATTTCAATTTGTGTTCATCTAGATTGTTTTCTTCTCTTCATCTCGATTTCTATTCTATTGTCGTTCTACCAAAATCATGGTTCAGTTATCCATGAAATTATGATTAATTTTGTTTTGATTTTTTCGATTTTGAAGAGCTGCTCCAAATGACATGTTAAATCGACTCCCTTCGCTGCTACTGTTGCTGCTTCTTCTTGTTCATCATCATTCTTGAATTATGTGACTTTGTATGCTTTAGTATTTTGGTAACGTTTGTACCGGATTTTATGTCAGATTTATGTAGTTAGTTAGTTTGTTGTTTTATGTGTTTTTGTTGACATTCATATATTGCATATCTGTAGTTGTTTCATGGAAATTATGTAAAATAAATTCAGTCCTCTTTTTTATATAGTTATTAGATATCTAGTATATATATATTATACTACTGTTATATATGTTTTAATAAATCTTTTTTTGTAAATGTGTTTTCTCATAATGTTTTGTTTCCTTTGTTCTAGTAGTATAAGAAGTAAGTTGAGCCCAATGTGCTCGATGTATTGCGGTGTTTTTTTTCAGAGATCGAGGTATTATAAAAGGACACGTGGTGGTTTAATAGCCTAATTCTTGCCTCGATTTTATTACATTATTCATTACATCAAGAATGAAATTAAGGCACAATACTAAAGTGTTGGAGCTTTACTATCCATGTTCTTTGTCAAATTCAAATGCTCCTTCTTGCAATACTAATAGTCTAAAGTTGTGCCTTAATAGTCTAAAGTTTTTTAATTCATAATCACATTGTGACAGCAGACTAGGAAAATGTAGAGTGGAGCTTAAGCTTTTCCTATATGATTTTGATCTCAAACTTATGTATGGGGTCTATAAAGCTTCTTTTACTGGTGGAATACAACTTGAACCCAAGGCATTTGGAGGGTCGTTCCCTGTTTAGGTTACATTTTATTATGTCATTTCCATGTTTACTCTCTCTTGGTAATAATTTATGTTATCTCCTAAGTTAATCGTATAAGTATGCTGATATGTTAGGAATGCAGGTAAAGTTTGATTAGTGTCCAAAAGAATTGTGTTCCTCTCCCCGAGCATGCTTTCAAGAAGGCTATGAAGGAGAATTATGATGGAAAGAACAAGTTTGACATCAAACTTACTCTTCAAAAGGCGAGAATAATAATTGGTTCAACCTGATTCTTTTATTAGTCATTGTATATTCCACTATAATATTCGTGATTCTTCAAGTATTTCTGTTCAGTTTAGGAAGCTCTGTGCGCTTTTCCATCCAGATGGTTTTTAGTCTATGTAGCCAACTATTGTGCCCCTCCTTTCACTGTCAAGGGCAATTACTCGAGATTTAGAAGTTGAGATATCAAGAGTTCACTGAGTTGAGATATCAAGAGTTCACTGCCTCATCGAGAAAGGGATTCCCAAGTTAATAATGATGGAAGGAGTTATCTTGTTCGTTATCAAATAAAACTATGATATTTACAAGACTTTTATATGTTTGTTATATGTATATTATATACGTGTTATATGTCGTATATATGTATGCTTTATACTTATTATATATCAAATATATCATAGGAATGTATATTCCATCCATGTAAAAAATGTTTACGTATGTTATACAATTGTTGTATACACTAGTGGAGAATAGGGTAGTGGCGTCGGTTGAAAATGACCTTTCGCGTCGGTTTTGAACCGACGCCACAACCACCGACGCTAATAAATTTCGAGTTATGGTGTCAGTTTTATAACCGACGCCATTGTTAAGTATCAGCGTCGGTCCCTACGTAACAGACTGTAATAATTGACGCCATTGTTGCATTAATGCCGTCGATTCCTATACATAACCGACTGTAATAAATGACGCCATCATTGCATTAATGCCGTCAGTTCCTATACATAACCGACGACATTGCAATACAAAACCGACTGTATTGCACTTGGTTCCAATAAATGACAATGTTGGTTTGGAGTCAGTTCTTTTTACAAACCGACGGAATTGCGTTAATTTGTATAAAAAAATTTTACTTTTATTTATTTATATCCACATGAAACCTGTTAAAACATAATTACTGTCAAATTTTAATAAAAACAGTCTCACAATTATAAAAACTGGAAACAAATAAAGATAAATTACAAACTATATGAAAACATATATGATACTGAATTTGATATAGCATAGGAAACCGAAAGATAGTATTAACAATGCATAGGAAAGTGACTAGCTAGTATAAACACTAATACATTCTATCATTTGGATTCAAGTCAAAGATAATAAAACTAAAACTAAAGCACTCATATTTATAAAACTAGCTACTTTAGCATAAAAATTATCAAATGCGAAGCCAACATGTCAGTAACCTCTTGTATCTCGAGATCGGTGTAAGGATCGGTTCTTGCAAAAGACTGAAATTCATAGGATGAATAAATATATGATCAATAACACAACCGAAAGAAACATGGAAAACCAGCTCAAGAATA